>JASDQU010737323.1:16486-39809 GCA_032191745.1 Picea mariana
GCTCTAGCGGACAGGCTCGCCAACGAGGGGGTCGACAAGGAAGGCCCAGAACTAGACGAAACGTGGATCAACATCCCGAGCGGGTAACTCAGAACAAACTGCATCCATTTGGCGGCAAAAGATCGTGAAGGCAGCTTAAGCATGGAAGGTCACATCGAGGAGTACATCGCAAGGCCTCTCGGAAGGTATGTGGGACCCAGGCAGAATATGATTGCCTAACTCTCGGCCACCAATTATCATGCAAGATCACAATAAGCACCAGGAGGGCGACCGACAACAAGGTTAATATGCCAGTAAGAGTTGCAAGGGAAGCACGAGTGAATGCCCAGGCAGCAAGTCGCATGCAACGAATGACATAAGGCATGAGGGGTTGGTGATAACCATGAACGATCCACCAGGCCCAAGTACAGGTACGGGGAGAAGCATAGTCGGATCACAAGCGAGCAAGGGCAATGAACACACAGGGATAAAGGTCGAACCATCATGATCATTCGAGCCTTAACAACAAAAAATGATGGAAGCGCTCACCACCGCGAACAAACCATGATTGGAAGTATAGGCTCGCTACGGGGGAATTCCAATAAGAAGAGGGACAATAGGAATAGACGCAAACATAAGGAGCACAACAATAGGGGGTATTACAATTTCAAGGGCAGGGAAAGTAAGAATACCTGTGAAGGGAGGTACAGGCTGAGTAACCAGAACAGGAGTTGTGGCAGGCAAAGCGGGATGGCGCGACTAAAGCAAATGCACAGGAAGAGGAACCCCCTTGGGAAGGAAGTCTCGAATAGTTTGCGGTGGTTAACAAGAATGGAGCATGCAACGAAAGATGTGGAGGGCACCTTCCAAACTCTGGTTGCATTGAAGGGGAAGGTGACCATCACCCGGTGGGAAAAGGAATTAAAGGGCAAGCGCAAAGGTAAAGCGTGGGATGCATTGGTACAAGAAGCGGACTGGGTCACTGATCTGGGGGCCACGCGAACCAGGGAAACCCTCTACCACAATATGATGGAGATGGATCGACTAACCAAGATGATGATTGGGAAAGTGAATTCATAAAAGGAAGAAGCCAGACAGGAGGATAACAAGGAAAACAAGACAATGTTGGACGAGATCCTGCGACGCCTCAACAATCTGGAAACTATTATCAAATTGTTAGTAGAGGTAGAGAAGGACCAAAAATGCAAGCTGGAGTGGTTGGCGGCTCAGTTCCACCTTTACCTATGCTATGCCATCACATGGACATCACGCCTGCTGATGGACATGGCGTGCCAGCCCAAATCTGGAAGACTCGCAGGGTTCCCCAGAAGGAAGATAACAAGAGCCAAGCAGATGGAGGGAAGGAGCACCCCTAGGTGCTGAAACACCTCATAGTTCTGGCTTTGTGAATTGGTAGCCTATTGGCAGAAATGCAAGGCGTTGTCAGGTTAGCTCAGATCTATTACTCACTCTGGTTTAGGGAGATGTTTTAGTTTCTTCTTTTTATGTCTGTGCCTTTTTTTTTTCAAACTCGGTATGGAAGGTTTGGTCTGGTTTCCCTTGGTGGCAGACCAATACCATCCATCACAACTATCAACTCGCGCAACTAGGGACTCCCTGGTTTGGTTTCCTTTTAGGCAGACCAGGATCCCCACTTTTTATATCATATTCCTTTTCAGTAATATAGATTCCTACACTCACTTACAAAAAAAATATGATAGCATTAATGACTAAAATTACTATAAACCAAATCATAAAAACTATTTTATGTTTATATGATTAATATGGTGATATTAATGAATAAAATTATTATAAACCAAATCATAAAATTCATAATTAGTTTATGTTTATGTGATTAATATGATGGTATTAATGACTAAAATTATTATAAAAGAAATCATAAAAATTATCTTGATAACTGAAAATTTATAATTAAGATTTTCGAAATCACACATAGTAAAGAGATATGAGATATTTATAATAATTAAAAATTTATATGTTATAAAAGTAGATTCACTTTAAGTTTTAATTTTAATATAAATTGTAATCTAAGTATTATATGAATGTTTATAAATGCGAAAACAAAAGCATTTAGTATTTTATTGATTTTTTTTCGAGAAGAAACTAACATTGTATGCTCAAAGTCATAATATAATAATATAGAATAATAATAAAGTTATTGATTTGATAATATATTTATTAAAAGCTTAACAAGTCATTTGTGGAAATTGAACTGTTGGGAAAGATAACAATCATTCTTTCTAACCATCGTTAAACTGAATTGACAATGCATAAAAACAATCAATTATCTATGACATTAATAATAATTGGGAAAAAGTTCATGTAGTGTCTCATCGTTAGAAAGGTTCCCACTTGGGATAGAATGAAACTAAGAGGATTGGAAGGGCCAGGCTGGTGCCCTTTATGTAAGGGGAACGAGGAAACTTCTACACACCTTTTCTTAATGTGCTCTTTTTCTATACAAACCTGGAGAGCTGTATCTTCTTCACTGAGTTTATCTTGCAATTGGTTTGGGCCATCCATTAAAGAGGCCCAAAGAACTTGGTTACAGGACCACATATATAAAAACATCAAGGCACTTCCCCTACTTATTCTCTAGGACATATGGATTGCTCGCAATGCCTCTATTTTTAAGGATGAGGCTTCCCTTCTCGACATAATTGTTGCCCAAAGCTTCACAATCCTTGCATATTTCCCTAAAGGAAAGGATGCTCCTCCTCTCAGGTAGGTGGTGGCGGAACATATTGATTTTTCCCAGCCATGGGATTTTTTTGATGGTGCTTCCCAAGAAAATGGAGACCGTTGCGCAGAGTCCTTTTCTTATCCTCTTCACATTTTTTCAATTTAAAGTGGGGCTTGGGCTAGGGATCAAATAATTTTGCAGAACTTTTGGCTCTAAAGCTTCTGCTCACCTTTGCTTGTGAAAATGAGATCTCGAACCTTGAAATTTTCAAAGACTCAATGCTAGTCATCAACTAGTTGAGGAAAACCCAACAATGTCATAATATTATACTCTCTCCTATTCTGGATGAAGTCTTTACAATTACAAATATATTCACAAATTTCTCATTCAATCATGTCTACATGGAAAGGAACGTCAAGGCAGACTCCTTATCTAAAGAAGGTTCTCTCATGGCTCACGGGCAGTGGGACATCTTAGAGTTCAAAGACGATTAGAGTTATGAGCATTTCCATCGACCATTTATAGATAAGATATGACCAACTAGGGATCTTCAACACGTATTGTCTCTTTTTGCATCGACTCATGGATCTTATAATAATCATTTTCGCCTCTTTATTTGATTAAGAATTGGACTAGCTACTATAATGGGAGATGGCTCCCGTTTCCTCACAATGATCATCCACAAAGTCTGTTCAAAGTGTCAGAGTTCTTTTTCTGCTGCAGATCCTCTAGAATCCTGTTAAAACAGGAAGTTACAACTTACAATTTTTGTATGGAGTTTTTATTGGGACCTTTTTTGTGGACTTTGTACATAGCCTATGATGCTAGCTCATTAGATGGCTATAAGCTAACTGATTTAAATGCATGCCTCAACATGCATTCTTCAGAATGTAAATTATATATATATATATATATATATTAATAAAATTTAAGCTTTTTTCCTCCTAAAAAACAATAGTAAGGAAAATAAAAATTATTTATACAATATTGGTGATTAAAAAAAACCATTAATCTTTATTATGTAATTGCTTTTATGTAAAATAAAATAAGTAAGTTGACAAACTCACCCTCTTTCTCACATAAAGTTTTTTCTAGATTATTTGAAATTTCCAAAATATAAGCAAATTAAAGTGAAACTCATTGAAAAAGTTAAGGTTATTCACTTTTTTTTTTAAGGTGGTAAAACCTATTATAACTTGGTGGTCAAGTGGCACTAAGGACAACGAGATATTAGAAGGTGGTAAAACCTATTAGTCGAATGGAAGGAGATATTCAAACTCATAAGCCTCTTCTGCAAAGCTTCCGGTCTCACAGTCTGTTAGTAATATTTCTTGTCCGGGGCACAAGAGCATTCGGGTTAGCGAGTCGCATGAGGAGCGCCCGAGCGCAACACGAAAAATCTCATTTCAGGCTCCCAAGCAAGCGAGCGGGCGAAATTATATCGTCAGCGGTCCAGATTCATCCATAGGAGCATATTAGCGGTTGGCGGAAAATAGCGGTTAGCGGAGTTACGCCGAGATTAGCGCAAATGCATCGCGCCCATATTATATGCAGGGAAGGATAACAGCCGTCCATCCAAAGGACGTGTGGCACGAGATCTAGTCGCGTCGGTGTTTCGACAATCGCGAGTTCATAGGGTGAAGGTTCTGTGTTGTCCTATATATCGAAGCCCCGAACCCCGAAGGCGCCCAAAGTTGGGCCCGCAGTATTACGGAGCAATCTCGGCCGTCCATCCACAGGAGACACCTGGCGTGTGATTAGGTTCCTCATCGTTTCGCCCATCACGATTTTAAGACGCAAAGAGCAGCTCTGTCATTTCCTGATGCGCAAGGTGCCGAGAGTGTCCAGGACCCGGGCCCACAACATCGTCGGGAGAGTTCAGAATCGTCAGATTTAGAGGGACGCGTGGCGCCAACTCAAGCCATCTCGGCGTTTCGCTCATCGCAATTTTAAGAAGCAAGGATCAGCCCCTTCTTATTCACGAACGTCGAAAGCGCCTTTGAGGATAAACGCAGGGTCACAGCTCGTCGTCACATGAGAAAATAGAAAGAGCT
Source organism: Picea mariana (assembly GCA_032191745.1). Taxonomy (NCBI): domain Eukaryota; kingdom Viridiplantae; phylum Streptophyta; class Pinopsida; order Pinales; family Pinaceae; genus Picea; species Picea mariana. The sequence goes on from JASDQU010737323.1 coordinate 21,224, forward strand.
GTGCAAAAGGGGCCAGGGCTGTCGAGTCCAGTCGCCGAAAGGTTCATCGCGTTCTCCGGGTGCCATTTGATCCGACCTCAAGCCTAGTTTTCGCTTGAACTAAATGAAGGTAAGAAAGAGTGGTTGAAACCTCTCTTCATGCATTAAGTGCAAGATATGGAGAGCCTGGCCAGCGGTCTGCTCAAGAGGGTCCTGTGTACCATTTTTTCCAAAGAGGCCATGCCTAGTCCTCGATTAGCCAGAGGAGCTCTGCACATGCTAACTTGGCTCTTAATGGCTCAGCTACTCTCCTTGCAGGAGCCATACGCAGTTAAAGTGGCATTTGAAGAAGGATATCAGTACGAGTTTGACTGAAGGGACACCAAGCCTTGGGTGACTGGGCACGCCTCTGTTAGGTGAATTTCTCTGAGTATATAAACTTAGTCTTTGTATTTTGTAAAGTATCGATGGTAGAGTGAAGCTCCCGATTGTAAAGTTTTAGCAACACTCTAGTTCTCTGGTTATGCATCTGTATACGAGATTTCTAGTTTTATGATAGACAGTCTTTCTTACTCCATCTAATTTTCATCTTATGCTGAGAGAGTTCGTGAACCACTGATTCGTGCGAATTATTGCAATCATGTTATGATAAAGGATTTATTGTTGCATTGTTGTATTCTCCAGTGTTTTGCGTTTGAATGTAAGAAGATCTTGCATTTAGATGCCTCTTCCTACAGTCTGTTAGAAACCTGATGTTTACGACAGACCTTTGCATCTCTCTGGTACAAGTCTTCTTCCTACTCACCCTTACTACAACTCACTGTCTGGAGTTTAATCAAGACCTCACCTGCCCACGCCTACCTGGCCTAGTTTTGGAGTTTGAACCACATCGTTTGAGTTAACTTCCATTCGATCACCCCATTAAACAAAACGTGACAATAAACTGATGGGCGTTGGGCTCTGCTCCTGCTGCAATCCAGGGGTGACTTCTGACGCTAACACAGTCAATCATACAAAGACTATCATCTATTATGAAGGCCCGTCGGAGGGCGATTTGATCCTTTTTAAATCTTTACTTCCTTTTGATTTTTGCGCGCTATCGACTGGATTCAAATATTTGGGATATTTTCTCAGGACAGGGACACACCGTGCATTGGATTGGGACTGGCTAGTGTCCAAAATTTCAAACAAAATAAGTTTTTGGTGTCATCGGTGGCTATCGTTGGGAGGAAGATATATCGTGGTCAAATCAGTGCTGGAAGGCCTGTCGATCTACTGGATGTCAATGGAAGCCTTACCCCGATCAGTTATAAAAAAGATTAGAAAAATGATCTTTAAATTTCTCTGGAATGGCCATTTTGAATCACAACACTACCATCTATGCAGTTGGGAGACTTTATCCAGACCAAAAAAGAGTGGAGGTTGGGGATTTATAAATCTCTATCTTTTCAATAATGCTTTGATTACAAATACTTTATGGAGGGTCCTAAATCATGAAAGTTTATGGCATCAGGTTATAATGGACAAATACTTGCAGAATGCTACCCTAACCAAATGGCTTAGAAAGCAGTCTCATTTCTTTAAAGCAACCTCAAGGATCTGGTCCAGTCTTGTTCGCACTACTCCCATGATCCTCCATTGGCTAAGCTGACGTCCGGGTGCAGGGCATCTAATCACTATTGGGAGAGACAGGATACTAAGTATTGGTGATAATTCTTTTCTCCTTCCAGAGACAATCTCACTTTTAAATCAAAAGAAAGTTACAGTCTTAGTGCAAGCTTCGGTAGCCAGGGACCCGATAACTATGGCTGAGAAATGGAAGAGCAGCAATGATCTGGGGTTGACAGGTTTACACTCGACAGAATGGGAAAGCTTTATCTTAAAATTAAACAAAGTCGGGGTCGCTCTCAATTCTTTTTCAGAAGATGTCCTGCTTTGGACGGGAGCTGATTCAACAGGTGATATAAATGTAAAAAATGTCTACGAGGCCTTGATATCTACGCAAACACTTCCAATTTACCAAGGTTGGCGAGTGCAATTATGGAAGTGGAAGGTGCAATTGAAGGTTATTTTGTTTTTTTGGCTGGCGGTTCAGAACAGGGTTCTAACCTGGGACATCCTTCAACTGAAAGGATGGGTAGGCCCGAGCCTATGTATCCTTTGCAAGCAAAACGCAAAAGAAAACACCCACCTTTTCATCGAATGCGCCTTTACAAAAATGGTCTAGGCGAATGTTGAATACTTAACAAAATCTAAATTCTTTTGGAATGGCCAATCCCTTTTGGATTGCATGAATTCTTGGATATTGAATAAGTAATTTTCAAAGAGAATTCTGATTCTGACCTGCTGGTATATCTGGAAAGAGCGTAACAAGTCTCTTTTTGATGGTGGATACCCTTCGACATGGGCAGTCGCTTTCAAAGTGATAGGTGAACTCAACATGATTACTTCAACGCAAACTGTTCAAAAGTTAAGGTAGAACTCGATCCTGAGGATTAGTGGCTACTCTTTGGCATTTTTTGATGGAGCATCTATTGCTGGGGGGTCAATCTGTGGTGCAGGGGTATCATTAAACACTCCAACGATTAGGTTTATAGATGGTTTTTTAATGGTGGTTATGGAACAAATACTAAAGCTGAGTTACTAGGCGCCTGGGCTTCTCTTACTATGACAAAACTCTTGGACATCCATTATATTCAAGTCCTGGGGGATTCCAAATTAATCATTGAATGACTAAATCATAAAGGAAAACTCTGAGCCAACAATATTGAAGGATGGAAACAAAGACTAATGGACCTGGTTATGACCTTCAAAGGAACTAGTTTTCATCAATTTTCAAGGAGTCAAATGGGGATGCTGATCTTTTGTCAAAACAAGCTTTATCGGAGGCCAAATGTAGAATTTCATAGTTTACTTGGGACGGATCGATGGCTGGTCCAACTCACCATATAAATATCTTCTAACTTTCAAGTTGTCTCTTGTTTATGTTAGCTCCAAACTATTCTGTCAGATGTTCATTTTTGAAAGTTTTTTCTAGGTCCTAAGTGATTACGTCTACTTCATATTTTCAGAACTATGTGAGGCTCCACTGTTTTCTTCTTAAGGTTCTACATATTGATCTCTTTCAAGGTCTTTGTAATCAGTTTTTTGATAAGTTTTTTGTGGGTCAAAGGATGAATGGATGGATCAGTCTTTATTGATGAAGTAATCCCGATGATGTAATTAAAATTATTTTCTAGTATAATTTTGAGTGAATTTTCTATTGAAAAAAAAAAAAGGAGAACGATAACTTGTTGCAAATGCACATTGCCTCATCACCGTTATTCAAGTAAAACCATACCACTTGACTAATGGTCCTTAAGGGGATAGACTTTTAAATCTTGCCAAATATTTCTAGTTTTTAACCTATTTCCTTACATCTTAAGAAGATAGGCTATTGGCCAATCACTTTTAGATCTTACTCCAAAAACCCAAAATATAGTTTCAACCAAAATAACATTTGCAAAAAACATTATTATTTCTAATCATCACTAAGGTTACCTCCATTAAAATCATAAACTTTTTAATAACATTTATTCTCAATATCATACATTGAACTAAAATACTACCCCTTATTATTATAATTTAACCTCTTACCGAGAAAAAATAATTTTTTTATTAACATAATCCTATATATAATTATTCATATATAAAAAATCATTAACATAAAAAATAATAAAAAATAAAATTTTAATAAAATGAAAGTGTACACCGCATACTTTTTCAGCGTTGCTAAAAAGAAAAAAACAAACAGGAAAAACAGAAGCAGCACTCGATAGTAGCAAATCTACTGCTCCAGCCCAGCTGCCCGGGTTTCCAAGGGCAGCAACCCTTGGATTTATTATTCTTCGCAGAAAATTAATAAAACTTCGTTATTTACTTGCCTTGTACGTTTATTATCTCTCTAATTCCTTCCACCTTTTTAATTATTAATTTTATTTTTCCATTTTCCCTTTTCTGTCCGTGCTCGCCGCTGCGTCTCCTGTATCTCGAGCGACATGGCCCTGCCGGGTGACTGGTGATCGGAGCCACCATCAGCATCATGCGAGGCTTATTTATCCAGAGAACCATCGCAGAAATCTGCTTCCATGTGACCCGGGGCCGCTGATAGCAATACACCGACACCACTGCCCAACCATAATAATCATAATTATCCGTTCTCTATTGAGTATCAGCAGTGATGATCCCGGGCGGGGGAGGAGGAGGAGCTTCCCTCGAGTGGAAGTTCTCGCAGGTTTTCGGCGAACGAGCTGCGGGAGAAGAGATTCAAGAGGGTAAGTAATCAATTACGGTTAAATTTAATTTTAATTGCTTTCAGCTGTGTGCATTTACACCCTCTATTCCCACTTACTCAGCTGATTAACATCACTGGCGTTTGATTAATGGAGGTCAAGCTTCAGGTTATCAGGTAGAGCTCTCCAGGAGTAATTTAACTAAAATTTATCAGATGAAATCCGGTAATGGTTCTATTAACGGACTGCATTTGAAGATTTTGGCACTTTAATTCGAACCTAGTACTTAAAAAAATTCAATACGCTGGAAAATTAATATTATGAAAATTGGGGAGACGCAGGTTGCTGTAAAGTGGCCCTGACTGTAAGGTCTGGTTCCGTACTTTTCACTGTAGTTTTATTTTTGGGAAGAAAATGTTTCCTACAATATTTACATACAGGGCATATTTAAAAAAATAGCATTAGGTTTTACTTCCCATTGTCATCGGTTTAGTTCTCATGGACTTGTTACCGCCTTACCCGTCGGGGCCTCGGCCTTGGCGGCCGGTGAATGCACCGGTTCACTTTTTGAAATTGTTGAGACAAAGATCGAGTTATGGTGTATTAAGACTTGTACTGTCTGCAGTGTTTAACAGTTTAAGTCTATGATCTTAGAGTATACGATATTAGGTTACCGAAGATCCCGGTTAGGTCTTTTCGTTAAGGATCCATATACATGTATAAGTGGTTTTTAGCTGTTTACTTCAATGAAACTATCTATTGTGAACAGTTGCCGCAGTGTAGGGTTGTTGCTGGCTACGGTGATCCAGCGACCATGCCCTTTACTATCTTGATCCATCCCGTGCAGAGACTATTTTATGTATATATTGGCTGCACTGCATATCAGAGACTTCCATCAGCTTTGGGACCCGGTCTGAGGGGTATCTATTTTTTAAAATTTTCCAGGACCTGCACCTGGCCTCGCCTGTTTTTTACATGCCTTTCAGGTGGGGGCATAGTACATACCAGTGTTGTGAAAATTGGAATTGGCAAGGGTCTGGAAAATGAAGATCGGAAAAAATTCTGGAACAAATCGAAAAAGAAGCAAGGAATCACGGAGCAATAAAAAGTACAGAAATTTCATATTTTCTCAACCAAATCAGCAAGCAAATAAGGGCAAAAATGCATAAATTTCATCGATATTGATAAGCACAAAATTGAAAAATGAGGGCAGAATTTGCTTTTGAAACACTGCTGACGCTTGACAATAGATTTTTTGCAAAAAATGGTCCACAATATTTTGAAAAACTTGGTGAGTTTTCAGCAGGCTGATTTTCGGGTGATTTTTTCCGCCGATTTCTCAGACAGAGATTGACCTGCTGTTTATTCGCTGATTTTTGCCACCTGGTGGAAGGCTTAATAGTGCATTTACCTCACTAGTGATCCAATGCCCTGTTAGCAGTATATTTGTTTATATTCTTTTCCTCTCTGTTTTGCCCTTGGTGTTCCAACCCTTTTTTTTGTTCAAATGCTTCATGGTCGGTAGGATTCTTGACTAAGCAGTTGTGACTGGGGGGATTCTATTCCGTTGAAGTTACCCAGGGATTGCACCTGGCTCCATCTTCTTTGAGACAGCTCCTTACGGAGCTGGCTTGGCCCATGAGGGGTAAGCAAGAATTGGTCCTGAGCGAAAGCGTGCCAGTCCATTAAGGGCAATCATGCACAGAGGATTGAACTTGGGTGGGGTGGCTATCCACAGACTGCCTTCACCACCCAAGCTAACTGCCCATTGACAATTTTTCGAACTTTAAAAAATTTGTTGATTCTAAGTTTCTGGGGTACATGGCGATGGGGATGCCACATTTTGAAATTAGGGCCCGGGAGATGCAAGTATTTCTCATACGATTTTTTTTATATATATGAAAAAATATGGACATTGGAAACGACAAAAAAAACTGAGATTTATGTGAGTCAGAAAAACTTAAAATATGAAATAGTATGATTCATTCACTAATGACGTGGAAATTGTAGTGAAGAAGAGTGAAAGTGAAAATATGAAAATCTGGAACTGAAAATGAGCATTAACTGAGAAAGCTGAAAATTTGAAGACTGAAGCTGTAAACTGAAGAATTCTTCTCTTAGATATGTACTTCTGGCCACCACTAACAAATCCCTGTAAAAGACTTAGACTTTTAGAATAACTTTCTGGACACATTCATGTAATAGATCACAGGGCATGAAAATGCAAATTAGACACAGATTAGGCCTTAAATGAGAATACTAGGCATGCAACTAGATCGTACAAATCATAATTTTGGATTGTTTCAAGGGGACATTTCTTGAGCTTAGTTGGGGGCAATTGTTTGCACTCAGGATGTGAGACACATCCCTTGGGATGGGGAGGGCATTTTCTTGCAATCAGGATGTGAAACACATCCCTTGGGATGGGGAGATGTGTTCCTTGGTAACATAGATTGACTGAACAAATATGATAGATACAGAAAAAAGAAATGTTGCCAGGAGCAATCTGTCCATTTTTGTGACTATGCTATGAAGCAATGCTAGTATAGTAGAGAGAGAGGATAGCGAGCTAAGTTGCGAGAAATGCCCAGTCAACCCTCATACTGGTACCAGAAACTCACCGAAATGGGTACGAAATGGTCAGGAAACACCCTGAGCCATACTGTACAATGTCATGTTGGAAATTCCATATACAATGGCTTAGGACATTTCTAGTCCATTTCGGCATGAAACTTCCATGTTTTGGTGTGATTTTTAAGTTGTTTGGGCCCAGCCAAGTGCTTATGAGGGGGATGGGAGTTGGGACCCATAAGAAGTTTAAAACCCCATAATCTATGGAAAATGAAGACAAATTAACCTCTAATTCATTTCTAAACATGCTTACTAAATTTTTACATTCATTTGAAAAAAAAGAGAAATTTCTAAAAACTTAACAGCCTCCTTTTTTCTATAAGAAACGTCTTCCGTGAAGTGCTATAGCTTGGAATTGCATAAGGTTGCAGATCTTGTCTATGTGCATCTGAACCTACACTTTGTGTCTCATAGGGGTGAAGAATATTCAAGTGGGCTTCATAAACACTGCGATGTGGATCCAGAATGCTCAGCCTTAGGAACTCTCTCTTGCTGCTCTTGATATTGGTGATGATGCAGGTGGAAGTGGAGCTCCTTCTTCCAATCCACACTCGTTCCGCTGAACAGGCATCTTGATCTATTTTTGTTAATGATGATGAAGATGGGATGGATATGTATTAGGCTTTAGCTCATGTTTTATTTTGGCACATATAGCCTTGTATATAAAGGCTAATTTTGGATGTATAGCCTTGTATATAAAAGCTGATTTTGGATGTATAGCCTCATCTATAAAGGCTGATTTTGAAATTTGGATGTATAGCCTCATTTTTTATTCCAAGGAGAAAAACCGCATTTTTTATTCCAAGGAAAAAAATTGCATTTTTTATTCCAAATAAGATTGAAAAACACCATCATATGCACATGGCATGATGGCACTTTGCAAAAGTTCTGAAGACATTCAGAGACATCTCAGAATTTTAAAAATAACTGTCCAAAAAGTTCCCTATCACTGTACTATCCTAAAACAGCTGTTTTAAATTCAGCATTCCAAAATAAATAGTATTCAAACAGTCCATATGTTTTTAAACTTTAAAGGTATAGTCTTCCAGCTTATAAGCTACAAAGTATTGCATATTATCTCATGACCTATGACAAAATCCAATAATAAACAGTATTAGATTATCAACAAGACTGCTACACAGAGTGCTAGGACTCGCCTACAACTTCATCTTGGTAATCATGCAAAAATAATTGACCACTTCTCAAAAGAAGACCCTCATCAGATAATGTGTCTGCCTCAGAATTTAACACACTGTATATATGAATAAAAGTGACCTTCATCTTAGTGATTTGCTGAGTATTCTCCTTTAGTTGCTCTGCCAATGCTTGTAAAGTGATACAGTGTATTGCTCGTTCATTGCTCATGTACTTAATTATCGGCATCGAGTCCTCATAGATCTGTAGGGAGTGAGCCACTTTTTCCAGTGCCAGCTTCAGAAGGGATTGAGCAGCCATAAACTCAGCCAAATTATTCGTCCCATTGCCCAGATTGGCTTTGAATTTGTAATAGTGATTCTCAGAGAGATATATAATGACCCTCCAGTACTGCTGATGTTTTGGCTTACCCCATCAAAATATCCCCAAGGGATAGACTTGTCAATCATTATCTCACTTATCTGTCTGGCGATAGGGGCTTTTATGGCCATTTGACAATATTGAAATATTGCACAAATTTGTGCATGGACTTGGAATGTTTGCCACTGTCTTTCCTCAAATAGCAAAGCATTATGAGCTAACCAGATTCCCCAAATAGTAAGGAAAGGGAGGGCTCTGTATTCTTTCAGGGCCTGAGTTTGAAACCACCATTTAATTAGCAAGCATCAACATTATTACCCTGCCAGATATTTGAAATGCGAATCCACTGACCTAGATCTTTCTATACCTGCTGGGCAAAAGGGCACTGAATAAATAAATGTGAGATATGTTCCTCAGCTCTCTTACACAGAATACAAATGTTTGGCCTGTGTTTATTCCTTTTCTGTACTTATTCTCAGGTAGGGGTTCTATTCCTCAGTAAAAGCCACATGAAAACCTTGTTTTCTTTGGACCACTACCACCTCTCGTGTGTCACTGGTTCCTGCATGGCTCTCTATCTTAGTCTGGCTGTATGATACTCATGTGCCAGCTACCTTATTTTTAATCCAAACCACTGCATCTGATTCTCCATGCAGCCTGACTTGATTTCTCTTTAACAGTTTAACTCATCTAGGAAACCCTTCAAGAATCTGCTTGCTCCCCTGCCAACCCTAAAGCCTCTGCTGTCTTCCACCCTTGGAGCCAAATTATAAATATCAGTGACCACAGGATCAGCTATCCGATTCAAAGTAAAATACTCCAAATTTATGTATAGCCTCATCTATAAAGGCTGCTTTTGAATTTATGCATAATGTAATCATCTATGGGAGTTAATATAGACACGGGTTTCCTCTAAAATGCCATTTTTGTGTATCATTCTTATTTTGTTGCAAGATAATGTGTTATTTAAAAAATAACTATATATATATATATATATATTTGTATTTTTATTTTTTTATATTCCATATTTCCTCTGACGTACCCATTTAGGGGGGGGTGTCACGTTTCCAGGCATTCCTGTTTCTGGAACTTGTACCCATTTCCAAGTATCGTGCAACTTAGATAGCTGGATATGAATTGGGGATTGGCATCCCAAACCCTACTTTCAAATTGGGAAAGATTTAGGCTCATACTCTGCCTTATGAACACCTTTCGCATGTGGAAAATTCAACTGTGGGATAGACAATAATATGAGACTTGAGTAGTTTTATGTTTTTACAGTTTGAAGAAAATGGCTTGAATATCAAAGTGAAATATATAAGTTATCTTATTTTTCTTCTCTACCTCCATGTTATTTGTTTGGACCTGGTTTTCTTCTTGTTAGAGCCCTAGAGGAATGGCTGTTTTGGTCTGAATCATAATCAACTAGAAAGAAATGCTCTTTTTATGTAATATTTTCCAGCTATACTGTGTGCTAATGAATGTTTTTGATGGCATATTTATTTTGAATAGTTGATATCATCTCGGCAATCGAGTTTGATAAGAGTGGCGAGCATTTGGCTACAGGAGATCGTGGTGGTCGTGTTGTACTTTTTGAAAGGATAGATGGAAAAGATGTAAGTTTGATAATGCAATAATGGTATATTTATATTTTAACTTTTATGCTTATCAATCTTCCCTTGTTCATTTTATTCAAATGTAGAGCGGATCATTGAACTTTGTTCCTTGGTTTAGATCAATACCCCTTTATGCTATCTTCAAAGATATTATTCCACTAAGATATTGTTTTTCTTGGTCATTCATGTTTGGGATCCTTATCACCAAAAGCCCTCTAATTTTATTTCTCTTACAAAATTACTTGTAGCCACATTCTCAAAGAGAGCTCGAAAGAGGAGATAGTCCAGTACCTAAACATCCTGAATATCGTTATAAGACAGAATTCCAGAGCCATGAGCCTGAGGTATATTTCAATTTTTTTTCATTTACTAGCAAGCTGAACATTGATTTACACGTCTTCCAGAGTATAGCAATCAAAGAATGAGCTGAATGTGTGCTTGCTATTGACAGTTTGATTATCTGAAGAGCTTAGAGATAGAGGAGAAAATAAATAAGATCAGGTGGTGTCCGGCAGCAAATGGTGCCCTGTTTCTCCTTTCTACAAATGATAAAACCATCAAACTATGGAAGGTACTTAATGCTTTGAATTAGAGTGTTTTTAATATCATTTCATTTCTATTACTAGTGAAAAAGAGAAAGAATGTCTATTGTTTGTGTGTGGTTTTCTCATTTCCTGAAATTTGAAAGTGCCATTTACAAAACCCCGATACCATTTTGTCCAAAAAAAAGTATGGTTTGGAAAATCCACACCAGTACAGAAATTCGTTCCCGTTTCCACGTTCCAGGTGACATAGTGTGTCTGACTCATTCAAAAATGTTACAAACAACAGCGTGGACAATGTGACATCCATTTAGACATTTGAACTAATGAATCATGAAACATAGTAGTAACTTGAAATAGGTGAATGTTTGATTTTCTATATGATAGACAATCTAAAAAGGCAATGCTACATGGATACATCATCATGAGATCAATTATAATCATGACTTGTGCGTGTTTGGTTAAGATTTTTAGTGTGGCCTACAAGTCTGGGTTGGTTTAAGACTGTTGGTGGGGCATACAAGCATGTATTAGGGTGAAAAAGTAAAGATTTTGTTTATTTATATATTTTTTAATGTGGTTGCCACTTAAGTGATGACCATATTTCCCCTGTGTGGATTAAGGATGCCCAAGCATCCCTGTTTGCAGGGGATGTCCCTGGGATGTATTGGGTCTCCCCTATAAACAGGGATGCTGGGGGAACCTCTGATTCCTTACCCCATCTCCCCTATCTGGTATGTGAAGGAAGCATCCCCTAACCCCAAGAATGTGTCCCTGGTGAAATACTGCTTTAAAGTTAACTTTTTTTTGAATGATTATGGATTCATCAGTATTGATTAAATCTATGCAGTTAAGAGTTTGGACAGGACACTGGAATTAAATTTCATTGGTAGAGTCTGCTATTTGTTACTTTTATGGCCACTCAATTTAAACTTGTTTGGCACTGTTTTATTTTATTATGGTTACAGTGTCAAATTTGGTGGAGCAGGTTCAGGACAAGAAGATCAGAAGAGTATGTGAAATGAATGCAGGCCCCTCCACACGCTTGGAAAATGGAAGCTTGGTTGGAAATATTCCTGGGGCAACTCCAAGGACAATTTCTGGTTCGAATGGCATTCCTTCTCAATTGATGAGTAGATCTCTGGGCAATGACTTTGTATTTCCTCAGGGGGGCATTCCTTCACTCCGATTGCCCATGGTAGTTGTACCTATATTCCTGCCTTATCTTAATTCTATGTACTCTAGAAGAATGATAGTTATCTCATGTGCATGGAACCTATCAGAAGCACCAATTACATCATTTTGCGTTTGGTGTTTCTTTAGTATGTGTTGCTTTTGAAGACAGCATTTTTGAATGGCTACTTTGAAGCCAATATGAAGGAATTCAGTAGTGTGGCATATTCAATGGTTGGTACGACTGCGAATGCACTTTATTTAGCAATGGGCCCAAAAAGCTAATTTGTGAAACCTTTTATGTGAATAGGTAGCTACCAGTGAAATGACACCTGTGGCCAAATGTCGTAGGGTATACAGTCATGCTCATGATTATCACATAAACTCGATTTCAGTCAACAGGTAGCATTACGTGTGTCCTTTCCCAATCTCTTTCATCTTTCTTCTTTTCATTTTCTGAGTTTTCAGGTCGAGAACCCAACATCTGACCATATGAAGCTCAAAAACCTATTATTAGTCTAACTGGTGTTCATATTTGGTAATGTTGGAATGACATATTGCCATGTCTAAATTTGGATTTTGATATTTTTATGCATACAGCTTTCCTATTTTTAGTTTTGAATATTTGAAGTGTCCTGAGATTAGTTTTGGTAATATGGATCCACTATGGATCCACTCTTATTAGTGTTGAGTTTTACTATTTTTGCATATATTCCAATTTGCAGATTTGTCCAGTGTTTGCATCATGCATGTTTTCTTATCTTATTATTTGATATTCTTGCTATGACATTTCTGCTCTGGTCTAAATTTGAAAAATATATGGTTATCTATGAAAATTGTGATCATTTAAGTACACATCATAATTCTTTTATGAAAAATTTATGTAAAACAGCTTGGTTATGGGGCATAAATTGGACTGCAGATTTAGCCTTTCTGATGTGTTATCACAGGACTTCTTTGTTGTTTTCCCATTCTTTTTTAAAATGGAAATTTAAATTAAAGCAAGATCTGAATTTGCTTAGCATAGTTCTCTACTTCCAAATATTCTATATTAAGGTATATATCTTACAGTATATATCATAAATTTGTCAGTAAGAAAAAAATAGCTAAAATAGTCAAATTATAAAACATTATTGGTTATTTTGCAGATATTTGTTTCATTTTTCTCGATATTGATCCTCATAGATTTGTTGTTTCAATTGGAAGTATGGTTGAAATTCTCAAAAGTTCAAATACACACTATCTGAAAAGAGATAATCGATCAAACACTTTAACTTGTCATGGTTTAAATCTCAAAAGTTTACCTTTTGCATTCTGGAGTCCGGACACCATTTTTTAAAATAAAATGCTTCCTTTTAACTATTAATATGATGATATGTAAATGGCATTTTATTCTAAAAAATGGGCTGCATAAAACAGTTGCTGTGAGCATGGAACACCATTTTTAACATCTTGTCATTTAAAAACATTTATGCATTGAAAGGATTCTATTGCAAGGGATATGCAACAGATGTTTATTGTTTTCTTATAGAAAATTCTATCCTTTCCAATTCTTTGCTGGCACATGTTAATCTTTTGCTTTAGCTACTTCTTCCAACACTATCAATGGCATGAAAAAAGTGACAGGGGGAACCATATTAAGACAGCGAAGTCCATGGTGAGTGTAAGATTAAACACTCCATTGATAGATGGGGAAGGTTTTCCTTAACCTAAAATATTGTTTGAAGCATAAATGAAATTTCTAGAATCTTTCGGACTGAAGGAGCCTAATTGAAATTTGATTTGGAAGGTGGACCCTATATGGTTTATTTATGCAACATTATGGAAATTGAAAACCACACAATGACTGCTCAATGCATGAAGATTAGAAAGTGTAAAAGTGAATTTGTTATTGGGGGTGTTTTAGTGGTCAAAAAATAATGTGTCAAATCTGTTTCGGTCCGAAATGTGTTCTGAACCTGAACACATAATTTTTAGGATCCTTGTTTCTGAGCTGCTTCTGATATAACTTACTGGTTCTAATTTTCTATGAGCAAATATGGAACAAGTTCGGTTGTCTTGGATTTTCTGTAGCAGAAGTGACTAACTGAATATGGTACACTCTTGTGAGAACAAGTAAACTCGGAAGTGCTAAGATCAAAGTTATCATTCTTCAATATATGATATACTGACTGTCATTCTCAAGGCGGTCTTGAAAATATATGAGATACTGTCTGTCATTCTCAAGGCGGTCTTGAAAATATATGAGCAAGTCTAGATTGTACATACTTCTAGACCCTAGCTATTCAGATGATGGAGCGGACATACCAATGTTATCAGCACTGGACCGGTCATCAAACCGGTTGAGCCCAAAAACTGACTGGACTGGAACCAGAAAAAAACCGGACCACAAAACTGGTTGACCAAAAAATACATAAAATATTCAAATTTTGAAAAAAAACACATATATTCATGTGCATCCATATGAATCCAAACCATAGATGCTATATTACCGAGGCAAGGAATTTGGGCTGCATATATGCTGTGCCGTGTATGCTACACTGAGGAAGAACACAATCTGAGCAACAAGTAAAACTCTAACACTCCCTTTTTGTGAGGAAGGTATTCTCCACCAAATGAAGATGCTATTAGAGCATATTGAACCTTCCCTTTGCTATGGGTTTTAAAAGATTGTTGCCCACCTGTGAATTTAAAGGAGTGTAAACTAGGACCACTACTCCCTTTTGTACTCTGAAATCTCTTTAGTACAAGGAAATAGTGCACCAGATAGAAGTCTTTCATGTCAGCCTCATGGGTCAATATCTTCAATCTACAATCATGGGTACCTCATTCATGTACTTTAAAAACTCCGGCAATTGAAGTACAAGTCTCAACAAGGTTAACTCCCTCTCTTTGAGAGACTCATCTATCACCAAATCTGGATTTAGACTCTTCAATGCTAACATCGACTACATGCTTGGAATTAATCACTGATTCCATAGTGGATTCTGTAAATGTCTGCTGGACATCATACTTTTCCATAATAGCATCTCACCATTCCTGTTGTTGAATTGCTTCCTCATGGCTAGAAGGCTCTGTATCAATGATAGAAGACATCAGTACGACATGAGTTGGAAACTTCTTAGGAGGATTACTCACTTGAAATATAGCTTTAGGTGCTCCCACTTGTTCTTGTGCTTCATACAATGTCTGGGTAAGCCATCTTGGTTTCTTGATTGCACTGGATGGCTCTGAAGCATTTGATTCATAATCGGAACCTTGTTGATCTGAATTTGATTTTTTTCTTCTTTTTCATTGATGTTTGGGAAATTAAGCTTATCTCCCTATTCAACCTCTGTTGGAGGCTCTTGAGAGGTAAGAATTGGAGGACCATTTATCCTCATGAAACTTGACATCTTGCTTACCACTGTCTTCCACTGTGCTAGAATATAGATTTATTAAGCCTCGAAGGTTTCACTATAAACAGAAAATATACCCTTGATGCTCAAGGGTTCAAACTGAGTCCTCTTTTCGTAGGCATATGAATATAAACTAGACAAACAAATACACTAAAGTGTGATACTTGAGTTACCAGTGAAGGCTTCCTCTGGTGTCTTGTCCTTGGACATCTATTCACATGGTAGACTATTGTATTGCATGCCTCTACCCAAAGACACACGGGCAAATCCATGTCGTGGATCATAACTTTGGCTGTCTCTATGATGGATTACTTCTTGCTCTCTGCAAACCGATTCTGTTGTGGGTGTAAGGGACTGTCAGCGCCCTCTTGAATCCTGCTTCCCTGCAAAAGGCATCAAAGTGACCTGTTTGATTCTCAAACAAGGCCTTGAACTTTGTGAACTTACTAAACACTTCATCCCTTTTTTTCATAAAATAAATCCAGGTCTTCCTAGAGGAATCATCAATAAAAACAACATAGTATAAACTACCTGTCAAACAAGCTGAAGACATCGGTCCACCCACATCTGAATGAATTAGATCAATAATCTCTCTTGATCTGTGCTCAAACTTAGGAAAACAGTCTTGGCATGCTTTTTGAGTGCACAACCCTTGCACACTCATATCTTCTTGGTTAGTTTGACTATCCCTACACCATGTTCTTCATGAGAGGTAGTGCTTCAAAGTGTAGGTGGTCAAATTACTTGTGCCATAACTTGCATAGATTGCCACTCTCATGCACTAAAGTACCATTCTTCATTGGATCTGCTAGTAGTTTGTAAAGGTCACCTTCATGAATTCCTCTAGCCTTAACTCAACCAAGGTCGAGGCTATATTTTCTAATGATCACTCATTGATCATCAAACTCAGTGACAGATTGTAGATTTTTGATGCAAGAGAATGAAAGAAGATTCTTTGTTAAACTAGTTATACAACTCTAGAACATCACCTGAAGGCATGCAGAATGAGACAGAACCCATCTCGGTCATTGGATATGAGGCATCATCATTAAGCTCCACCTGTATCCATGCGTCTTGTTCTTGAAGTCTGTAGAAATCCTTCTTGTTGGTCGTCTGTTTGGATGCTCCACCACATACCACCTGTTAGAATAAGGAAAGTAACTAGAAAAATACAGTCCTTTTAATTTTCAGTTAGATAGAACCGTAAAGAAAACTTAAATTAAGCTTTATTAGACTAGCAATACACCAGAAGATCTGAAGTTGAATCTCAATCATAAAACTTATAAGACAAACAGATTTATGAATACATCAAAACAGATCTGAACTTGGTAAGTTAGATCATAACCAACAGATCTATTCTTGACTGAACAGTAACTAGATCTAAGCATACAGAAATGTCTCTAGGTAAGAATAAACAGATCTGAACTAGTTAAAGTATTTCAGAACTTCTACAGAAGGTAGATCTAGACTTGGGGAAATATAAGCAATTTCAAAACTGTGTAAAAACAACTTTAATCAAATTTGAGTTAGAATGAGTAGATCTAGATCTAAGTATTGCAAAACTGTGAATCAGCAGCTTACCTTCTTATTTTCTTACCTCAGCAGCATGAAGAGAGGCATGATACAAATGAGAGATAAGAATCCACTGTAGTATGCTCAGATAAGTCTCAATGTCATGGATCTGCCTCTAGGGTCAGATCTCTTATCAAGAGAAGTATAGGACTGATAAAGCACTACACCCTAGTATACCCAAAACCCCACAAACCCTCACACACAAGAGAGGCTGCCAGAAAGGAGGGACGGCTGCCTGAAGTGAAGGTCCAGCCACCTAGCTAGGGTGCTACAGCCTTCAATAATTCTGATCCAGGGGACAACAACCTTCAAGGAGGGTTTTGCTGATGCTAGAAGAAGGCTGGCAGGTGACTAACAAGGTAGGCAGCAATAACATCAATTCCAGCAGAGAAATGAACACCCTGAACTCCCACACAGCAGCAAAGAACTCAGACAAAGACCTGGCAGCAAGATGAAGAGAAGGACCTGTCACAAGGAGGGTACACACTACCACAAGGAGGCCGTAAACTTTCTCAAGGGAGCCAGACACTACCACAAGGAGGCCGTAAACTTTCTCAAGGGAGCCACTAGCTGACACAGGGGAGCCGCTGACTGGTAAGGAGGTCACTAGCTGTTCCAAGGAGGCCGCAGATCACAAAGAAACAATCCGCCACTTCTATGAGGAGGAGGAGTGAATGAGTGAAGGGGGAGGGGTTCTTATTAGGTTAGGATAAAAGAAATATTATTAAAAATAATATATTTAATTAATATAAATATTAATTAAATATATTTGTAATTTATATTAATTAATATTTCTTATATTAACCCCTAAGTCAAAATACAAACCACCAAACAAACTCAAGCCCCAAAAACCAAGGGTGGTGGGTTTAGGAGAGGTTTACACATGTCCATATACTTCTCAAGGTGACTAATCAACTTTATCATCACTGCATATGGGATACATCCCTCATGTGGTCATGCCCGCCTTCAAAGAGGGTCACACACCAACAACTACTTGATCAAGGACCAGGTTGCCCCAGAACATATCTGGGGTCTTATCCACCAAGGTACAAAACCAAGGATCAACTCATGCCTTAGACATGGGTACCTTGGAACACGTCCAGGGGCCTTAGACATATCTAGGGACTTAACTGCTTGGTCCTAGACCAAGAACCCCAGTCATATACCGGGGGCCCTCACAAGGGTCTTTTGTGCTTGGTCCCAGACCAAGAACCCAAGTCATCTACTGGGGGCCCTCACAAGGGTCTTTTGCGCTTGGTCCCAAACCAAGAACCCCAATCATCTATTGGGGGCCCTCACAAGGGTCTTTTGCGCTTGGTCTCAGACCAAGAACCTGAGTCATCTACTGGGGGCCCTCACAAGGGTCTTTTGCCATGGCTTTAACTGCTTGGTCCCAGACCAAGAACCCAGGTGAGTACTGGGGGCCCTAGTCCACAACTAGGGTCTTAAGTCATCCTCCAGGGAGAATGGCTCTTGCAGCTGCATTAAATTCAACACTTCCTCTCAGCTAGAGAGGCATTCTCAGCAACACCAAGCTTGTCACGAAAGTACACAAACCTAGTCAAGGACAGTGGCTTGGTTAAAATATCTGCTGTCTGTTCTGCCGTCAGAACATACTAAACACTGAGAATGTTCTTCTGCACTATGTCCCGGATATAGTGATATCTCATCTCAATGTGTTTCGACCTGACGTGAAATACTGGATTCACGGAGAGCTTTATACAACTCTGGTTGTCACAGTGAATGACTGTGGGTTCTGCATTGAACAAGTCTGAAAGTAGCTTCCTAAGCCACATTGCTTCTTTGCTAGCAACACTTGCAACAATGTATTCTGCTCATGCAGTGCTCTGGGCTATGGAGCCCCGTTTCCTGCTGGACTAGGAAATCAT
>JASDQU010737323.1:48461-83461 GCA_032191745.1 Picea mariana
TTTAGAAAGCAATTCAAAAACTGAAACTAGGTGCCCTTACAAGTACTCTTAAGAACAGAGCAACTTGAATTTGCTGATCTGTAAAGCCTATGAAATGGATCTACGCAGGCTCAAGTCTGCAAATCTTGAGCTTCTTCCACGCCCTAAGCTCTGAAACCATGTTAGAATAAGGAAAGTAACTAGAAAAATACAGTCCTTTTAATTTTCAGTTAGATAGGACAGTGAAGAAAACTTCAATTAAGCTTTATTTTAGACCAACAATACACCAGAAGATCTGAAGATGAATCTCAATCATAAAACTTATAAGACAAACAGATTTATGAATACATCAAAACAGATCTGAACTTGGTAAGTTAGATCATAACCAACAGATCTATTCTTGACTGAACAGTAACTAGATCTAAGCATACATAAATGTCTCTAGGTAAGAATAAACAGATCTGAACTAGTTAAAGTATTTCAGAACTTCTACAAAGGGTAGATCTAGACTTGGGGAAATATAAGTATTTAACTTTGCTCATATCCCTTTGCTGCTCACCTCCCTTCTGCTGCTGCTTGGCCCCACCCTTGGGACCCTTCTTGGTCTTCTTTTTTCCCTTTGCAGAAAGAGCAAGATCCTCATCATCATCCCCACCATGCTGCTGACTAGTAGATCCTGAGCCAATCATGAGCTCCTCCTGTACAAAGTCATCCCATAGCCTCTTCCAATTGGGCATATGCTCTTTGGATATAATGCCTTGTACAAAGCTCTCCCAAGGTTTGCAGAAGCCATTTAAGGCTGTCCTCTCCAACTCAGATGGATCCACTACCTCCCCCACAGTTGCCAGCTCATCACATAAATGAAAAAACCTCGTGAGGAATGAAGCGACCGAATCAGTCTTAGTCATCTTAGTGCCCCTCAACTTCTCCTGGAGCACGATCTTCTGGTTTTGGTAAAGACTACACAAGGACTGCCACATCTGAAATGCAAAGTCCTTACCAGAAAAATGAGGAATAATGTGGTCTTTAATTGCATCTAGGATAGTCCTCTTGGCCTTGATATTTCTCTTCCTAAACTTTGCCAAGGGCACTGCATCTGTAGGAGGAGCCACATGACTCTCCACAATGTCCCATAGCTCACCCTCCAAAATCAAAACTATCCTAGCCTTCCAGGGAGACCAATTGCCAGCCCCAGCTAGCTTATCCTCCACCCTCAACCCTCCAACTGACATGGCTGCCAACTGATGAAAAATGACCAAAGAAATCTGCTGTCCACACACCAATCTCAGGTGTGAATTTGAAGCTTCCAAGGTGAGATAAAAATATGTCCACTGTCTGCAATTTATCAGCCCTCTCTTGTGCCCTTAAGCTCTGATACCATGAAGATTTTCTGAAGTGTAATGGGCAGCCAAGACATGTCTGTTAGAGGGTCTGTTTGAATGTCACAACAGGTCTGTTTTCTCACTGTTTAAATGCTGCCTTTAGAACTTTGATTTCAGGCTCATTTAATGCTGCTGTCAAGGTTAGTTTAAGGAAAGTTTTGCTGTCCCAAATCAGACTTACAACAGTTATTAAAACCATGAAACACACCTCTGATCTTTTACATTTTAAATGCTGAAAATAAAATATGCAAAACACAGAAATATACTCGAGTATTTTTGGTCAACATGACCTTGGAAAAACACCCAAGGGGAAAACCAGTGAAGAGGAATTTATTAGGAGTTCTTAAGGAAGAAATTACAGCAGAAATTACAAGTATGCTACAGCCAACTTATCTCAAGTTTGGCAGCAAATTTCTCTTTGGAAGTTGAGCCATCTTGCCTTGAAGTTTGCACCCTCTTCTCCTTGGAAATTGTGCCCTTCTTGTAGCTGCAAGTGCGCCTTCTTCCACAACAATAAGTGTGCCATGATTCCTAGAGAAAGTACACCCTTCTTGCTTGATTTAGTGCACCCTCTTCCTTGTGCGACCTTCTTCTCAAAGTCCGCCCTCTTTCCTTCTTCTCCAAATCTTCTCTTCCTCTTCTCTTTACTCACTCATGCAAAGAGAACAATGCACCCCCTTTTTCCTTCACTCTTCCTTTAGCCTTCTCATTAGGCTAACCTAGGAATCAATGGCTAGGATTAGATCTTAGCCATCCAAGATCAATGGTGGAGATTAGATCTCCCCCTTTACTTAAGTTTCCTAAGTCACTTTATGATTAATAAAGTCACTTTATGAAGTTTGCACCCTCTTCTCCTTGGAAATTGCGCCCTTCTTGTAGCTGCAAGTGCGCCTTCTTCCACAACAATAAGTGTGCCATGATTCCTAGAGAAAGTACACCCTTCTTGCTTGATTTAGTGCACCCTCTTCCTTGTGCGCCCTTCTTCTCAAAGTTCGCCCTCTTTCCTTCTTCTCCAAATCTTCTCTTCCTCTTCTCTTTACTCACTCATGCAAAGAGAACAATGCACCCCCCTTTTTCCTTCACTCTTCCTTTAGCCTTCTCATTAGGCTAACCTAGGAATCAATGGCTAGGATTAGATCTTAGCCATCCAAGATCAATGGTGGAGATTAGATCTCCCCCTTTACTTAAGTTTCCTAAGTCACTTTATGATTAATGAACTCATAAAGTCACTTTGACTTTCAAGATCAATGGTGGAGATTAGATCTCCTCCTTTACTTAAGTTTCCTAAGTCACTTTATGATTAATAAAGTCACTTTATGATTAATGAACTCATAAAGTCACTTTGACTTTATAACATAAAGTAAAGTGAGGGAGGGGTACTTTTCCCCCTTTAAGGTTAGGYACATCAATAACACTTGGGGACCACTTCCCAAGGTACCAAAACTTAACATCAATACATCTATAGATGCCTAATAAACAATTCCTCCCTCATTTCTTATCATGCGACTTCTTATATCTTCTTGGGTGATACTCTTTCAATCCTGYTCTAGCATGCAATCTGCATCTTAACCCTACGTCTGCAAAGAATATGTCTTTCTTGTAGTTTTGAGAYGACATTGTTTCCAGTTATACCGAGAGGATGTCTTGTGCAAAATTTAACTTGTTTGATGCTATTAGGAAACTAAAGCTCTTTATGGTTTTGAGGGAGATAGAGCCTGTCACTTAGATTGGACATACATTGAGAAGCATTGCCCATCACATTTGGAACGTTTGTATGCTATAAGTGAATGCTCCGTGTTACACCTCATATTGTATGAGGTCCCATTTCGTGATTTTCATCACATTGATGGAGATTTGCTGTTGGTTTCTTGGAGCATTGGACCGACTTGGAGGGATACATTTTCATGGAGCCCCTTTCTCTTCATGGCATTAGATCATTTGATGGAGGTCCTTGGTTTGGGGAGTCTCATCTCCTTGGTTGGATGATCGTGCTTGCTGCTTGGTGGTCTTCTCACGCTATATAATGAGATGGCGTGGTTGTGATATATATATATGCTTATCTTGGATGTGCTACACCTTATTTGTGGATGATAGGTCTAACACCCTAAGGGGTTAGATGATGGTGGTAGTGGGTAGATGTTTCCTAGTGATTTGGTGTGTCGATGTATGATATCACTAGGAGGGGGTGTTCTACATGGTTCTCATGTGTTGGACATGTGATGGGGGTCATACTAGATGATTGGATGGGTTAGCACTTTGTTATGCCCCCTTCTCTAATGATGTTGATATAGTGGGATGATTCATGTTGCCTTTGTGGGATTTTCCTAGGTGATATAACTCAATGATGTAACGTTTGCTAGACATCACCCAGATGGAAATGTGTTTGATGATGTTAATACCCTCATTGATTTGTTATTTCCTAAGTTTGAGTTAGAAGGGGGGGTACCACATATGATTTGATGGTGATCTAACCTTTTCCTAAGGTTGGATGATGACTTTGATGTAATAATCCTTTGGTGGTGGTGTCTTAGGTTGGGTCTTATGTTTTGTTGTTATCATGGTGGGGTTTTTCTAGGGAGAACACCTTTTATTTATGTTGAAATTAGTGCAGCTGTGAGAGCCATTCTCCTGGAGGATGGCATAAGACCCTAGCTGTGGACTAGGGCCCCCAACACACTCCTGGGGTTTCTTGGTATGAGACCAAGCAGTGAGAGCCATGGCAAAAGACCCTTGTGAGGGCCCCCAATAGATGATTGGGGTTCTTGGTCTAGGACCAAGTAGTAAGACCCTAGATGTGTTCTAGGGCCTTTGGATGTGTTCTAGGGAATCCTTGCCCAGTGCTTGGATTCCTTGGTAGTTGATATAAGTCCCTGGATGGGTTCCAGGGAACCCTTGCTTAATGCATGGGTTGATCCTTGGTTTTGTACGTTGGTGGATAAGACCCTAGATGTGTTCTAGGGGCCCCAGAGGTATTCTGGGGCAACCTGGTCCTTGACCAGGTAGATCTTGGTGTAATACCAAGATGTGTTGATGTGTGATCCTCTTCCTTTCTCCCAGGATGGTCCATGAGACCTAGGAGTGTCTATGAAGATGGACATGATCACATTGTTGATGTACCCCCTTATGCAGTGATGATAAATTTTATAGGTCACTATGAGACTCATGTGGACATGTTTTGCCATTATGGAACCCCCCTTGACTTTATCTTAACATGTACCCCCTTGTCCCTCTTGGTTTATGTGATTGGGTTTTATTTTATGTGATTGGGTTCTATTTTATGTGATTAGGGTTTATTATATGTAATTAAGGTTTTAATTAATATTAATTGACATATTAATTAAATGTCAATAATTAATTATAATTCTAATTACCCAAACCCCTCTCCCTAACTATAAATATGACCCTACCCTATTGCATTTCTACACACTCACACTCACTCTCTCCCCTCTCTCCTTGCTGCGGCTACCTCAGTGACTACTTCCCTCTTGTTGGTGCGGCCTTCCTTTTGATTATCAGTTTCAGATCTGTGATTTCAGTGTTGGTTGGAAGTTTCCTTTTGGGGTATGCTAGATTTGCCTCTTCTGAAATGTGAGGTGCCTGCCGGACTTGCCTTCTAGGGCTGCCAGACCTGTTCTCTTGCACATAGCTGTCTCCCATTAGCTCTCGGGCCTGTTCTGTGGGTGCCAGATCTCTCTTTAGGGCCACAGACCTGTGTGCAGGTGTCGTGGCCTCTATCTAGGCCTCTGCTTTGCTATGTGGGCCACCTTCTGGCTGCCACGTGGAGTGCTAAGATCCCCGTGGGGTTTTCAGCTTGTTGTCCAGATTTCTGAGTGAGGGTTTTGCAGTTTGCTAAGTGGAAGGTTTGCTTACCTGTTCAGTTTTCTTTCCTGTGCTATATCACTATTTATTGGAGGGTTTTCTGCTGGGTGTATTGCTGTTAAGTCTGTGGTTTTATTGCTGTTTTCTTTGGGGGTTTCTATCTATGGAAAAACTGTCCCACAGTCCTCTTTGATAGAGATCAAACTCTAGAGGTTTGATCCATGAACCTGAACTAAAGTCTGAGCATATTTACATAAGCATACACATGTGACAGGTACATCTCTCATTGAATCAGAAGGTAAGCTAAAAGTTTATTTTTACACTCAAAAATATTGTTTGGTTCCAGATCTGTTTATATTTCTTCTTCTTTATGCTGATCTAGTGAACATATATTGTTTTAAAGCATTTTTTGTTTTGAATTTTCACTATTTCTAACATGGTATCAGAGCTTAGGGCGTGAAAAAAGCTCAAGAGTTGCAGACTTGAGCCTGTGTAGATCCATTCTTTAGGGTTTGTTTTGCAGATCAACATCATATCATTTTCATAATCTGATCTAGAACTCAGTATGGCCTCTTCTTCAGTCAAAGCTGAAGATTGACTTGAAGGGGCCTCCAACTTTAATGCTTGGAAGTGTAGGATACTCAACATCCTAGAAGAGAGTGACTTGGATGAGTTGGTTACTAGGGTAATAGAAGAAACCACTTCAAATACTGGAAGGGCAACATACAAGAAGAGATAGGCCAAAGCTAAAAGAGTCATTTTTGACTCAGGTAAGGACAACATGATGCCCATCATTCATCATCTAAGGACTGCCAAAGATTGCTTTGATGCCCTAGCAAATCTTTATGAAAAGAAGGCTCCAACTCAGAAGAGAATATTGAAGAAACCACTACGTACATTAAGGATGAGAAATGATGAAACCATTGCTGCCTTCTTCTCCAAGATTGCTCAAACCAAAGATCAACTTACATCAATAGGAGTTGCTGTGGATGATGATGACCTTGTGCAAACTGCAGTTGATGGACTCCCTGAGTCATGGGGAATCTTTCTTGCTTTAGTCAATGGAAGAGAAGCTCAACCTAACTTCGACAGATTATGGCATGACTGCTTAGAAGAAGAAGGAAGACTCAAAAGTAGAAATGAGCATTCAATTCTAAGAGATCATGCCCTTTCAGCTAAAGCCAAGAGATGGAAAAAGTTTCCTCAACCTAAAGGCAAAGGTAAGAAACTTCAAGGTAAACTATCTCACCTTAATCCTCATATATCTAAAGTAAGATGTTTTAACTGCAATAAGCTAGGACATTATGCAAAAGATTGTAGAAACCCTCCCTCTCAGCAGAGAAGAAAATGTAAGTTCCATGCCTCAGTTGCCACTGAAGAAGCAAAGCCTCAACATGAACCTCAAAGAAGAACCAGGGCAGCCACCAAAGAGCAAGAACAACATCAAGAATATTATCTCATCTAAGCTCTTTCTGGCACTATAACCAAGTTAGAGGAGGTTTGGTTAATGGACAACGGTGACTCCAAACACATGACAGGTTTCAAACAGAATCTTGTAAACTATCGGGATAAGAAGTTCTATGTAAAGGTAGAACTGGGTGATGATGGTACTTATGACATAAAAGGGTTTGGATCTGCTTCTTTCTAGCTTCAATCAGGTAATATATTTCATATTGATGAAATTCTTTATGTTCATGGTTTAAAGAAAAATCTAATCTCAGTTGCAGTGTTAGAAAACAAAGGATACTCAATAGCCTTCACCAAAGGGAAGACTCTCATGTGGCCCTCAAATGGAGATTTGGGCACTGCCATGACTATTGGAACTTGCGAGAGTGGACTTTACAAAATCACAGGTCAAGTTGTTCAAGCACTAACTCACGAGATGATAAACCTCTGCGAGCTCTGGCACAGAAGGCTTGGACATCTCAACTACAACGCACTTCCAGGTTTGCAAAAAATGGTAACAAGTATGCTAGTGTTTTCATTTGAGCATGATAGTGTTTGTAGAGGTTGTGCTCTCGGTAAGAATACAAAGGAAGCTTATCCTCACAACAATAGAAAATCTAATGGCATTTTAGATGTAATTCATTCTGATCTTTGTGAGCCTATGACTGCTCCATCTATGAATGGTTGTATTTATTATATCATTTTTATTGATGATTGTTCTCGTAAAACTTGGATTTATTTTTCTGAATCTTTTAGCAAATTTCAAGATTTCAAGACTCTTGTTGAAAATCAGATAGGTAGACACATCCGGGTTTTCAGAACCGACAATGGTAAAGAATTTGACTCCTACAAGTATGATGAACTCTGTCGGTCTTCCGAGATTAAGAGGGAGTTGACTGTGCCTTATAATTCCCAACAGAATGGGGTTGCAGAAAGAAAGAACAGAACAATCTGTGAAGCAGCCAGAGTAATGATGTATGATCAGAACTTACCATTATCTCTTTGGGTCGAAGTTGCAAGTACTACAGTCTACATTCAGAACAAGTGTCCTCACAAAGCCCTTGAAGAGAAAACTCCAGAGGAAGTTTTCACCGATATAAAGCCATCAGTTGATCACTCGAGAATCTTTAGCAGTCTAGTCTATATTCATATTCCAAAAGAAAAGAGGACTAAGCTAGAGCCCTCCGGAAAGAAATGAACTTTTGTGGGATACAGTGAAACCTCAAAGGCTTACAGAATTTATATCCCAGGTCAAAAGTTCATTGAGGTTAGCAGAGACGTGACTTTTCATGAAGAAGCAACTTTTCGTCGTGCCAGAGAACTTCCATGTGATACAGAGCAGTAGGAAGCTCCATCTTCTGAACCTTCAGATTCACCTCTTCCAGATGTGCAGAGGGAGGAGACCTCAGAACCTTCAGTGGATCCCACAAAGGATACTATTGAGTTTCCTTTAGAGAAACCTCCTATTAAAAGGAAACCAGCCTGGTGCCGAGAAATTCTAAAGGAAGCAGAAAAACATGCAACACCTAAAGGCACTTTCAGAGAAAGCAAGAAACCAGATAAGTACTCTGGCCTAATAGCTCAATTGAATCTTGTTATTGACTCAGAACCTTCCACCTTTGATGAAGCCTCTAGACATCAAGTGTGGGAAGATGCTATGACAGAAGAGTATGATTCAATTCTAAAGAATGATGTATGGGCAGTGGTCCCAAGACCTCGTGGCAAATTAGTGGTAACCTCCAAATGGCTTTATAAAATAAAGCATACAACAGAGGGCAGTATTGAAAAATTCAAGGCTAGATTTGTGGCTCGTGGCTTCTCTCAGAAAGAAGGAATTGACTATGACGAGATCTTTGCTCTTGTTGCCAGATATACTTCCATCAGGATCATTATCTCTCTTGCTGCAGTTTTTGGTTGGAAACTTCACCAGATGGATGTTAAGACTGGGTTTCTTAACGGTGAAGTTGAGAAAGAGGTGTATATCGAACAACCTGAAGGGTTCGTGATCCATGGGAAAGAATCTCATGTGTGCAAACTCAAGAAAGCCTTGTATGGATTGAAGCAAACTCCAAGAGCTTGGTATGGAAGAATTAACAACTTTCTACAAAGTCTTCGGTTCACCAAGAGCATAGCAGAACCCAATATTTATATAAAGATTGTACATAATCATCCGGTTATCTTAGTCTTATATGTGGATAATCTGTTCCTCATTGGAGAGGAAAACTTGATAGCTCGGACTAAGAGGGAACTTTCAACAGAATTTGAAATGAAAGACTTAGGTCTTATTCATTATTTTCTGGGCTTAGAGGTGTGGTAGAAACCAGGTGAGATCTTTCTTTCACAGAGCAAATATGCAGTTGATGTGCTCCGCAGATTTGGCATGATGCATTGTAAGTCCATGTCCACACCGATAATTTCTAACCTGAAGAAGTTACAAGACCAGGTTATAGGTACAGATCCGGAAGACTTCACCTTATATCGACAGATCATTGGGTCCTTGATGTATCTTATACATACCAAACCAAACATCTGTTAAGCAGTGAATGCCCTCAACCAGTTCTTGTGTGAACCGAAGCATATTCATATGGTTGCTGTTAAACATATTTTGAGATATGTTCGAGGGACTATAGCCTATGGGCTTAGATACACTTCCAATGGAGGGGTAATGCTTCATGGATATACAGATTCAGATTGGATGGGTAGTACAGTGGATCGGAAGAGCACTTCCGGATATTGTTTCAGTTTGGGTTCAACGATGATCTCCTGGTCTAGCAGGAAACAAGGCTCCATAGCCCAGAGCACTGCAGAAGCATAATACATTGCTGCAAGTGCTGCTAGCAGAGAAGCAGTGTGGCTCAGAAAGCTACTTTCAGACTTGTTCAGTGCTGAGCTAGAACCCATAGTCATCCAGTGCGATAGCCAGAGCTGTATAAAGCTCTCCGAAAATCCGGTGTTTCATGACAGGTCGAAACACATTGAGATGAGAGATCACTATGTTCGGGACATGGTGTAGAAAAACATTCTCAGTATTCAATATGTTTTGACGGTAGAACAGACTGCAGATATTTTTGACCAAGCCATTGTCCTTGACAAAGTTTGTATACTTTCGGGACAAGCTTGGTGTTGCTGAGAATGCCTCTCTTGCTGAGAGGGAGTCTTGAAATTAGTGCAGTTGCAAGAGCCATTCTCCTGGAGGATGGCATAAGACCCTAGTTATGGACTAGGGCCCCCAACACACTCCTGGGGTTTCTTGGTATGAGACCAAGCAGTGAGAGCCATGGCAAAAGACCCTTGTGAGGGCCCCCAATAGATGACTGGGGTTCTTGGTCTAGGACCAAACAGTAAGACCCTAGATGTGTTCTAGGGCCCCTGGATGTGTTCCAGGGAATCCTTGCCCGGTGCTTGGATTGATCTTTGGATGTGTTCCTTGGTGGTTGATATAAGTCCCTAGATGTGTCTAGGGCCCTTGGATGTGTTCCAGGGAACCCTTGCTTAATGCATGGGTTGATCCTTGGTTTTGTACCTTGGTGGATAAGACCCTAGATGTGTTCTAGGGCCCCCATATGTGTTCTGGGGGCAACCTGGTTTTTGACTAGGTAGATCTTGGTGTAATACCAAGATGTGTTGATGTGTGATCCTCTTCCTCTCTCCCGGGATGGTCCATGAGACCTAGGAGTGTCTATGAGGATGGACATGAGCACATTGTTGATGTACCCCCTTATGCAGCAATGATAAATTTTATAGGTCACTATGAGACTCATGTGGACATTTTGCCATTATGGAACCCCCCTTGACTTTATCTTAACAGGTACCCCCTTGTCCCTCTTGGTTTATGTGATTGGGTTTTATTTTATGTGATTGGGTTCTGTTTTATGTGATTGGGGTTTATTATATGTAATGCGGGTTTTAATTAATATTAATTGACATATTAATTAAATGTCAATAATTAATTATAATTCTAATTACCCCAACCCCTCTCCTTAACTATAAATATGACCCTACACTATTGCATTTCTACACACTCACACTCACTTTCTCCCCTCTCTCCTTGCTGGGGCTACCTTAGTGACTACTTCCCTCTTGTTGGTGTGGCCTTCCTTTTGATTATCAGTTTCAGATCTGTGATTTCAGTGTTGGCTGGAAGCTTCCTTTTGGGGTATGCTGATGTATGCTGGATTTGCCTCTTCTGAACTATGAGGTGCCTTCTAGAGCTGTCGGACTTGCCTTCTAGGGCTGCCGGACTTGTTCTCTTGCACAGAGCTGCCTCCCATTAGCTGCCAGGCCTGTTCTGTGGGTGCCGGATCTCTCTTTAGGGCTACAGACCTGTGTGCAGGTGCCGTGGCCTCTATCTAGGCCCTCTCCTTTGCTGTGTGGGCCACCTTCTTGCTGCTGCGTGGAGTGCTAAGATCCCTGTGGGGTTTTCAGCTTGCTGTCCAGATTTCTGAGTGAGGGTTTTGCAGTTTGCTAAGTGGAGGGTTTGCTAACCTGTTCAGTTGTCTTTCCTGTGCTATATCACTGTTTATTGGAGGGTTTTCTGCTGGGGGTATTGCTGTTAAGTCTCTGGTTCTATTGCTGTTTTCTTTGGGGGTTTCTATCAATGGCAAAACTGTCACACAGTTCTCTTTGACAGAGATCAAACCCTAGAGGTTTGATCCATGAACCTAAACTAAACTCTGAGCATATTTATAGAGGCATACATCCACACATGTGACAGGTACATCTCTCATTCAATCAGGAGGTAATCTAAAAGTTTATTTTTATACTCAGAAATATTGTTTGGTTCCAGATCTGTTTATATTTCTTCTTTATGCTGATCTAGTGAACACAATTTTTTTTAAAGCATTTTTTGTTTTGAATTTTCCCTATTTCTAACAATTTACATGGTACAACACTTTATTAGAATGCACCCCTCATTGGCACACATGTTCATGGCAGGGATGATTTTAATGATGGAAAATTATTTTAAAATGTAGAAACTTTGGCGAATATTATTAATCCTTCATATGTCAACTATAAATGTTTGGTGACATTTTTGTAAAAATGTTCAATTCTCTAAGTATTTTATATAGTTTTTATAAATTTTTGACGATTTTTAAGGTAAAATAATTTAATCCTATAGAATTTGGGCGAATTATTTTTAAAATAGCGAATCTCGTTTTTGGAAAAACCATGGAAAATTAGCCCACGAACGAAATTTAGCCCCTAAAATCATCCCTGGTTCATGGTGATTTAATTAGTTGGTGACTATTGGAGAGGGACCATGGTTTTATTTCGATTTTCAACATTAACCTTTGTGCGCACATGTTGAGGTTGATTTAATTGTGCAATGGTTAAATTAATCTAGTTTATCCAGATTAAGGTTAATAACTTGGGCACCCTACTTCATTGGCTTCCTTTTCACACTTTAATTGATTAGTTGGAGTTGGTTGAGGCATTCTAATAGTGCTCCCATCCTCTTGGGCACAATTTTCAAGGCATGCATTATTATATTGTTTCTTGGAGAGGTTTGCACACTTCTCTAGGGCACACTCTCTTGGGTTGGTTGGACATCTTTATGATTTGGTTGTTCAGTGATATTTTATTATTGATGTCTAACCACTCTTGGCACATTTTCCTAGGGTGCACTTCATTGGAGAGTATTTTATTATTTGTGGGTGGTTGAGGTGGTTACATGGCACACTTTTCTAGGGAGCACCTTCTCTAGGTACTCTCTCATTTTTATTGCATGGATATTTCAGCTACACTTGTCATCATTTGACCTTCATTGGAGAATGCCCACACCTCTTTGACTTGGCATATGTATTATTTTATTGGAGGTGGTTTTGGAGAAGTTTTATGGAGGGGAGTGTGGCATACTTGGAGGGCCACACTTCTGGCTTTTGCATGCATTTCCTTGATCCTGTTACTGTTTTTGAGCATATCCTTGGAGGGCGCACTTGTGGAGACATTTCTTGCTATTCTTGGAGATATATATTTTATTATTTCATGGAGTTTTGGCATGGTCAAAACCCTAATTCGCCATTATCTCCTCGGATTTGTCTCGTGGAGATGGTCCACTTGCTATTTTGGGGTTTTGAATATTTCATTTCTTGTGGAGCACTCCGCCTACTTGGCATCTTGCACATTCATTCATGGAGTTGGTTGCCTTGGAATTCACACATATTGAGTGGTTGCAATGTTGCATGCATTTTGTGGACCTCTTGCTATTTTGGGAGGAGGTAGTTGTGGAACAGTTTCCTAGGAGGATTATTATATTGTTTATTCTCTTATGTTTCTTGGAGGGCGCACCTAGTGAGTTCTCCTAGGTGGACCTTGGAGCACATCCTCTTGTGTGGAGACTTATTTTATTATATTTTGCATGCATGCATTCTTGGAGGGCACATTCCATGTGGACACATGGCATTTGACTTGGTTTGGTGCCCATTTTAGTTGTATGCCCCCTCTCATGAGCATTATATTGTTATTTCACTACTGTTTTTAGATGGGGCAAGTTGTCCTTGAGAGGTTTTTTTTCCACATGATGGTAGATGGTCAACCATGGATTGAGGAGAGATCTGACTACTCCATTATAATATTTATTTGACTTGTCATGGAGTTAGTTAACAAATAGTAATATTTTATTGTATGAGAGAAGAGACTCACTCTATAAAGGGGAGCTCTCTGTCCATTGTAGAGGTTGTTGGGAATTTGGGGATTGAGGAGTTCTCCCCTTGGGCTACATTGTACACCATTTTGGAAAGCTTAATGGAAGATTGCAGGTATCATTCTATCATATGCGAGGCTTTATTTTTTGCATGCTTTTAATGTTGTTGGATAATTGTAGGAACTTCTTGCAAATAATGTTTTATGAAGGCCTTGTAATGGAATATTTACCATTTGGATAGGAGTAATGTGAGGAGTTTCTCCTTCTTATTTCCTTTTGCTGTTATATTTCTGCATATATCAATCCTTCACCTAACAAACAAGTGGTTGTTGTAATTAATATATCATTATAGGGAAGTACCTTCA
The DNA here is from genome assembly GCA_032191745.1 of Picea mariana. Lineage (NCBI taxonomy): Eukaryota > Viridiplantae > Streptophyta > Pinopsida > Pinales > Pinaceae > Picea > Picea mariana. The sequence goes on from JASDQU010737323.1 coordinate 62,096, forward strand.
TCAACTTGTTCAAGTGTGGCACTGATAGGGTTCTCCAAGAGTTATTTCTGTAGTTATTTCCAGCATTATTAAGGCTGATTGTGGCATGTTATTTGCAGCCCTTTCCTCAATTATTCACAAAACAGTCCTCTTTAAAGAGATGTTCCTTGACTCCATTTTGCCCAAGATTTGGTAGGCACTAGTCTTTGGGTTTTTCCTTAATATTTCCTTCTCATACCATTCACATTTTCACCACTCCTACAACCACTTGTTTTGTCAAGGCTTACTCTTCAAGCATCACCTAGAGCCTCCACTCGATAGCCTTAGCAGTCCTACTCAGGGATACCTCCCTTGTGTTGGAGAAGAGCCAACCTAAAGAGAGAGAAAGAGCTACTGAGGTGACAATTGTTAGCCTTCTTGAGTTACACAAAGCTAATACTTAGTGCTTGGGACCTTACACTTCGTGGTTGCTAGATTTTGTTGTAACACTCACGATCAGTTGTTAGATATGGCGACAAAGCCTACCACTTAGATTGGACATTCATTGAGAAGTATTGACCATAACATTTGGAACAATTGTATGCTATAAGTTTATGTTCCCTACGAGTTGTTCATATGAATGAGTTTTTTTGTTGGAGTTAGAATTTGTTTCTTTTTTGTATAGGATATATTGGTTGGGTGACTTAATGTTGAAATTACTAAGACAACTGAGGGGGGGGGGGTGAATCAGTTGTTACTGTGCTTAAATAATTTTAACAATTAAAACCATTTTTAATCTTTCTCCAAGTGACCATCAATATTATACTACTTATGGACAACATAAATAATGAGCATCACTCACACATAAGATATACACAGAGACGGATTTTCACGAGGAAACCCATAAAGGGAGAAAACCTCTTCTTCTTCGAAATGATAGTCAGTCTTTTAAGTTCTGTACATCATCTATAATTGAGCACCAACTCAATGTGAGGCTACTACCTCTGTTTTACAAGCTCCAACTTGTTTGAGAGCACCAACTCTTTGGTTTCTCTAGCACCCACTAGAAGGAAGCAACAACTCCCTAAGTGTTCCAGCACCAACTGGATGGAAGCACCAACTTCCAATCACATAGGCACCAACCTGTATAACAAAGAACAACTGTTCTCCCTTGCACCACCCTGCCACCCTGGTTTTTCTGGCTGCAACCAGATGGAAGCTACAACTCCCTGTGTTCAAGCACCCACTTGAACCTCTGAGGACAACAGTCCTTCCTAGCACCTCCCGACCACCCTTATTACAAATAAATGATTGAATAACCAACAACACAGATAAATCAATTCTTACCACTTCTTCACTGTTCTGCAATTCTTCTCTGCTACATTATTCTTCTGCTCTGTTCATATTTGGCTTGACTTGCTGTCTCTGTCTATCTGTTCTTTCTTTGTCCTTTTCATGCTCTTTGATATGTGCACATTCTGCTCTCTTCACCTTTTCTCTTCTGTTCAGCTTCTGTTCCTTATCTCTGAGCTTTCTTCACACTGCGCATGCTGTAGTTTTATCTTTCTACAGTTCAACTCATTTTTCAGTCAGAATAGCTAACCATGCACAGTAACTACATATCTCCTTTATACACTACAACCTATTCAGTTATACCTTGAATCTCCAAGAAAACGCATCAACAACTGAATCGCCAATCGTCCAAGAATCATGATTCAGTTCTGCTAACTGAATCATAATTGATCAATTACTTGTGAGGTGAAACAGTAACCCTTCGATCAAGTTTCCAATTAACCAGCACTGTTGGTTTAAATCCGCAGGATTTCGCGTTTATCTCATATGTCCACTAGCTGTGACCGAGCGCTAAATAGAATATGAATTTCGTGATTTCGCATCTTGGCATTCCTGTGATGAAGGGTCTTGGCACTTCAAGTCGCGATCGCCGAGACTCCGAGATGAAGCTTAGCACCGCTAGTTTCTTCCCCTCATGTGACCATCGGTGGTGACCACAGGCTGCGCCAAAAGGCGCTTCGTATTTCGCTAACTTATGAACTTTATCAAGCCTGATCAACGGTCGAGATCTCCTATGATCCGACGGTTCAGATCTCATCACGATCTCGCATATCGCGATTCCTGTGATGAAGGTTCTCGATACTCCAACTCGCGATTGCCGAGACTCCGAGATGGAGCTTAACACCGCTAGCTTCTTCCTCCATCTTCTGTAGATGTAACCACTGACTGTGACCACAGCCTTATTCGAAAACGCATTTCGCACTTTTGTGTCTCGGGTATTCTGTGATGAGTCCTCTCGACTCTCCATGTTATGAACTCCGAAATAGAGCTTGGCTTCTCTAGCTCTGCTCTCCAGCTCTCGACAATGTGACCATGAGATATGACCACTCGCTAATCAAACGAGCACTTCGCTCCTTTGACTTTTCAGTCAGCGAAACAATGATCTTTTGCCATGTGTCCTATGGAACCAACGGTTAGGATTGTTATTGCGATTTCGCATATCGTGAGTTTGAACCTCTTTCCTTCGGATTTCCTGATCTGCGAAACTCCGAAACAAAACCTTTGTCGTGCTTTGATTGTTTTCCTCCTTCTGAGCTTACACTGCTGATCTTGTCATTATTGCTACGCTGCTGATCGTGCTGATCTTCGCCATCTGATCATGTTGATCTTCGCCATCAATGACAAACACGCATACTCTGCCTCTGTCTAAACACATGCCAACACTTAATGCCTAAGAGTGTCAGATGCCCCTATCTTGTTCCTTGATCCTCCTTGAGAGGTTGCAATTCACCCACTGAATAGTAGGGATTTTTAAGTAACCTCTTTTTTCTAGCAATGGGTATCTCTATCATTTGTCAAACTCTTTAGTTTCTCCTCAAAGGCTTCTCGACTCCAATCAATAGAAAGGAGCAGTGATGAAGTTATTTGAGTTTATATCTATTGCAAATTGGAATTCAAATTAATTAGGCTGTTTCACAGTGGGCATCTCGATTCTCTATAGATTGTCAAACTTTCTTTGTTTTCTCTTTGAATGCACCTAATCTCCGACAGATAAAGAAGGGAATTCGTGTGGTTATTTGATATGATATCTGTTGGGAATACACTGAAATTAATTAGTGTTCCACCAAGGAGTCCCAACCCTAAACTAGCCTTCTGTATTGGACGCACACACACATTGGGCAGTCTATTTGCTCATTCTAGATATTGTCTGTTGCATGGTTTGTGAGATGAACTTGTGGTTCATTCATGTCAGCTTAGAGTTGATGTAAAATGTCATACATCAAAGGAGAAGAGCATGTGCTCTCATTCTTCTTTAGAGCTAGAGGCAGAGCAGCATTTTATCTTTAAATGATTAGTTAATATCATTGTTGAGTTCATTGGATAACATTATTGTTGCTCAGAGATATGTATGAGGGATTCACACTTTTTTTTCGATGCAGAGACCAAATTCATATTTTATTGTTTGTGAAGAGAGTTCGCTTACCACACAAGCACTTACTGAAATATGGGTAAAGAATGGTTATGTTTTATCATATTACTTAAAATATGGTAAAATACTTCCTGAAAGATGGGTAAAGAATGGTTAGGTTTTATCACATTACCTAAAATATGGCTAGGTTTTGTCATATTACCTTATTTTAGGCACTACATCTATTACTCGACACAAATGGATCTTAGATACAAATGATGCCTATAAATCTGTAAGACATTGTCCACCAAGTTCTTCTAGGTGACAATGCCATTCCACTAACATACCTTTAAGGACCATAAAAGGCACACATTAGAGCAAATCTCCAGTTGTGAGTACATTGTAAAACCATTATGCATAAAATATTAATCATAAATGATAAAGAGGAGGCTCCTCTTTTGCATGATTCAGAGATAGAATTAGACATCTGAGGATTCCACAGCAGGGTACCATGGTCACAGATTCTTCACCAGGTAACATCTGTAGGCAGGTTCTAGGGATTTTATATAGTGGATGAGAATAGACAAGTCTCTCAACTGTTATGCAGTTTAATAGTGGTGTTTATTGTTGGCTAATAATTTGAGGTAGTTTCTGGGGTGGAGTGTGTGCTTCACATGGAAAGTGTTAATAAAGATTTTTTTTTTAAACAGTGTTCAAGATATGGTTTCAAACTTCAGTCATCTGGTTTCAACCATAAAGCTGTATATATGCTTCTGAAACCAATCTATCTGAGTTTGGAACACATTATGGCATCTCATAGATTTTAAATGAATGGGAGACTATGCGAATGGGGGAGTTATGGTTGAAGTCAATTTTTTTGCTCCCAAGTATTCTTTTTCTCCAGAAATTGAGAAGTAAAAAATGTTCCCCTGCCTTGTGATGCTTTTATGCAAACAATCACAGGTTTGGAATGAGATGGTGCTCTGTGCCATAACTTGTGAATTTTTTTAATGAGAGAAAGAAGGAAGAATAATTTCAAATTATGTCACGATCCCACAGGAATGGTGACACGGCGAATATGTTCTTTTTCTAAAGAAGAATCCAAGTGAAAAAAAGTTTATATTTGCAAAGAAAATTTCACCTAGCCACCGAATTGTTATTCTTTAAATGTTGTTGTTGGGGGAGAGGGGTGTGTGGAACAGTTGCTTGGATGTTGCAAAATTGAGGTCATGCTAAAGTATAATGAATTTACATAGCCACATGAAGTGGATGCAATTTTTCATTATAACCAAATTAAACTTATTAGCATAGGGATAGGACCCAACCAAGTCACTGCAATATATGATAAAACAATCACAACGGTAGTGAATAATTACAATCAGAGACTAGTAAGAGTGAATTTGGAGTAACAATTACAAAAGACTTGTATAAGATGCTCTTTTGTTTGAATTCTCCACTCTGTGAAAAGCCTGTTTCTTTTGTGAGAAAATACTCCAGTTTTATAAAAAACATGTTTTTCTTATAAGCATGCCGTGTGATAAAATATGTTATTTGAATATGTTTTATGCAAATATAAAATAATCAGAAAATATGCACATACATGTAATTGTCTGCAATCAAATAGATAAAACATAGCAAAATTTCATCAAATGGTAACTCTGAAAAGTCTAGTAGTCTAGAGGTAATTGGTTGAAAAAAAAAACAGAAAATGATCAAAATTGAAAAGTTGAGGGGTGAAATATTGAGTTGCCTGGCATTGGTGAATATTTTTTGTCATATGTTTCTCAAAACTATGATATGCCCCCTGTAAAAATAGATAAAATATAAATTTGAATTTAGAAGACCCCTTAATTATTGATGTGTTTATCATATAATTCTCAACCTTCTATTTAATGTTACTATGTCATACTTGACTTCTGTACATTTTTGTAATTTTGGCATGTCAAATAAAAGTTTACACATTAGAACTGATGAACTTTTGGAAAACAGTTTCTTCCCTCATCTAAAGATTCAGCCTACAAAGTGCAATCTTTGTAGAATAGTTGTTATTTGAGTTGTTTGCATGTAATATTGTTTCTGTTTTGCAAGTCATTGAATTTCTAGCCCTTTGATTTGATACCCATGTCTTGGAATTCTAGTAACAGAAACACGTTTGAGCACTTCAAGATTTAAATGTCTCCTTTCCAGTTTTAACTTATTTAAATCCCGGTTATGGCTATTCTTTCTAGAAATTAGCTTTAACCCTTTTAACACAAGCATTAAAATAGTTGTTTGTCATTTTGAGATAACTGTTCTGTTGTCCCCATTTGGTAGTTCAATTTATTTTGTCTTTTATTTTGTCCCCATTTGGTAGTTCAATTGTTGACTTTTACTATTGAAACGTTATCGTTGTTTGTATGAATTCTTGTTATATTCATCCATTTGTTTGTCCACACTTAAGAGATTGTTGACCCTTTAAAATGCTTGTCTGTATGTCATGCAGTGATGGTGAAACTTATGTATCGGCAGATGATCTGAGAATAAATTTGTGGAACTTGGAAATAAGTGACCAATGCTTCAATATTGTTGATATTAAGCCTGCCAACATGGAGGAACTTACTGGTAATTGTTTAGTAGTGGTATACGTTTGAATTCATGTTTTGTCTGCTGGATAAGAATGCACTATATAGGTAGTCGATCTGGAAACTCAGTGGTGTTAGTGTAGCTCATGTTAGTTGTCAAGCATTTAGAATTGAATGACCTGTCAAATTATATAGTTAATTTAGATCTTTATAATCAAGTATGTACTTTTCTCTTGCTAGGTACTGTTTATTAGTTACCCATTTTGTTTGTGTTTAGCTTATTATTGATGTGCCTTGATCATCCAATCTTGGAAGGGAAATGCTCATTCAGTGATAGAATCAGCTTGATGTGCTATATAGAATGATACAGTACTTTGGGGCTAGTGAGTAAAAAGTATCATAGTTTGAGTTGAGAAATACTCCAAGCTTTTCTTCCCGACGGTCTGTAAGATGTAACTGTTTAGTTGAATTTACTTGAAACAGGGGGGCTTAAGACAAATCAAGTCATCAAATTAGCGTGCATGTAACTAGTACTTGTCTACTTGTTAACTATGTTGTCCCAGATGAATGTAGTACCCAGGGTCCATGCTTTTCCATGCAGTTATTAGGCTGTCCTGGAAGTCAGATTGGAAGCCATACTAACAATTTTCTTTGCACCCCTTTGCTATACTTCTGCCCATGCTTATAAAGTTTTACTACTTTTCAAATACTATACAGCGTCCATTTCAATAGGGACAAAACTTTAAATTATATAGAGATGTAACACGTATCATGGAAACATATAGAGAGATGTAGAGACATTACTTAGCTTATACCTGCAAAGCAGTCTCACTGTTTGGTTATCCCCTGCTTTGTTTGAAGTGCCATCCCGCCTTGCTTAATCAACTTCTCCATTGCTTTAGAAGTCTCTGATTCCATCTCCAGATCTAGCAGGATCTGGAAAGAACACCATGTATATACTTAGTCTGGGACTCTGCAGGGTCGCTTCCTCTTCTCCATTGGTCTTATATTCTTCTGCCCCTACCCTTCAGCATTCTGGGAAGGCTGCTGACTGTGAATCCTCCAAGCAGGCTGGTCCTTGGTGGGACGTTGTTCTGCATACTTCTTTTGTTTTTGCTGCCTTTGGTTCAAATATTTGAGAACTGAGCAATCCCTATTTAGTATTTAGGTGGCCGTGTTCATGGAAAGTTAGACACTTAATTGAAATATTTTTTTAGTTCACCTCTAGCACCCGGTGGAAGCCAAGTAGAATAAATGTCATTGACTGGTAAAGGCTTTTGAAGAATGAGCAGGGTTCCTGGATGAATATTTCAGCTGCGAAAGCAAGCAGAAAACAAGATACAGCCCGAATCACCCACCTGGTTGACGATGCATCTACAGCAGATTCTCCTTCTGGGCAGTGTTGTCCCCCTCTAACCTAGGGGATAACTAGAGAAGATCATGTCTCATGGCCCACAATGAAGACTGATCCCAATGACATTGATGATCATCACCGTCCACATTGAGCAGCCCAGCGGCCCCCCTCATATGTCTGTTTTCATCAGCATAGCTCATCACACTCAATCAGCAAGGCTCATTGGGAGATGGTGTTCCAGCACATTATGAGGTACATTAGTCTGTAATGTCCCTTTCCAAATAGGAGCTCCAGAGAGGAGGCTTAATGGTCTAAATCGCCCTGTTAGACTATAGCCAGGGCCAAAGAGGGGTAAACAGGGTTACTAGAGGTCACTCCAGTCACGTGTTATATTCGGAAAGTGACATTGAGCTAAAAAGGGTTAAAAGCGCTTTTAAGTCATTATGAGTTAAAAATAGAAGTCAACAATGAATTAGGGTTTCAACAGTGATTTAGGGTTTTGGAAGTCAACAGTGAATTAGGGTTTCAGCATGATTTAGGGTTTTGGAAAGCTATAAAGGAAGGGTCAGCGACCTAATTCATCATTTTGCAGATTATGACTTGTCATTGAGAAGAGAGGCGCATCTCAGGAGAGATAGTTTAGTGGATTCCAGGAGGAAGACACCAATTGGCTGATTTCGGTGTTGAGAGACACACCCTAGTCACCGGGAAGATCACACAGGTCTTCCATCATTCTTCAACAGCAATTACGCAGTGCTCACATATTCCAGGTATTATCTTTAGTTGTTTATTTGTATTCCGGCCAAGATCCTTTTGTCTTTTGATCTAGCCGAGTGTTGTCATTTTATTCAGCTGCATTCGGCCTTTGTAATCCGCAGAGATATCATAATATAAACTTTGCAGTCCTTTGTCGCATTTATTATTTGTATGACCATTTATATGTTGTAAACGATTGATCCTACACACATGTTATCAATGTTTCCTAGACTAGCCAAGTCAGGAACATTACATAGTCCTTGTTTCATATGAAGTGTCAAATTTAATACATTGGGCATTTGAGTAGTGATCATAGGTTGAAGTTAGATAATGAATCATAAGCTCAGAAGTTATGCTTTTTGCCTTGTTTCACTTTGGTGGCCATCCAAGGCATCCTAGTCCTGTGTTGTCACTCCCAGGGAAAAGGGGTACTACTGGTGGTTCCTTGAAAGGGGTAGCGTACCATTCCCGATCATACTTGCCACTTTTCCATCCTTGATCTTTCCATTTTCCCACCTTTTGGGTAATGGTGGTTATATGTACACCAAAAAGGCATGTACCTCATTCTCTTGTGAGAAGAAGGGGCTAAAAGCCCAGAGGTAGATTGCAGCTAGCCAATAATAAAAAAATAAAGGGATAATGAAGACATTCAAGAGCCATAGTTCATACTTGAGCTCTACCCCCTCATTAATGGCGATTGCCCCTAGTCCTAATGAAAAGCAAAGGACTTGAATATCAATCAAAGAAGACTTGAATATATCCCAAATGGAAAGCAAAGGAAGTGCTAATAAATGTTTAAAACCTTTTTAAAGGGGACTTGCAAATCAAATAAATAAAGAAAAAGACAAATAAGGGGTTTGGAATGAGAAAAGCGCCAAGGAAAGGGTAACTCAAGCGCCAAGCACACCCCATATAAAGGCAGTCATGGGGGTGAGTCCATACATTGTCTTGCATGTTAATGACTCTATGCCTAGAAGTAAACTCCATAACCACCTCACATTTATTACGTATCTCTGATGGGTCCTTTTGGGAAATATCTCTCTACTTGGGTACTGGCACACCTAATAGGGTCTTTTGATGGTCCTTCCATACTTAAACTTGCCAAATTGCATAAAGTCTTGAGCTTTTGTGAAGTTTGAACGGGATATCCAATGAGAGTTGTTCATTTGGCATTGGTATTAATAAATGGCTTACTTTGTATGATTCTAAGGACTATTGCCCCTTGTGATTGTTGGTTTTACTTGATTTCATGGTCTTGACTCACTTGGAAGTTGGGTGCACCAGACATGGTCTTTAGAAGACGTCCTTGTGATTTACCCCAGGACGTTGTGCACTTTACACAAGACATGACACGTGTGATGTAGAGTGTTGGGCGACTTGATGACTTGGCTCGCTCCGATAAAGGCTCTCACACCTCTTGGATCTGGGAAGATGGACATATGAGCTTTTACTTTGCAGATACAGTCATGCCAACACACAGATGGGCAAGAAGCCCATGCCTTGGGCACTGTACCCTGGAGGCTATTAGGCAATGGATGGAGGACGTTGCACTAGCACATGATTGGATACCATGCAGAGACGAGGCGCACCTTCATTTCACCTTGGACACTGGTCTTTTCACCTTGGACGTTGAATATATGGATGATGATTGCATGGATTAGGGCTTGCTTGCCATTGGGGCACCACTTTGATGAGTTGGATCTTTGATGATGAGACATGACCTTTGACGAGGAGAGGTCATCTTCCACCACACTTGCCCCCTTTGATGATGAGATGTAGCCTTTGGAGGCCTCTTGCACCTTCTTGGAGCATGCTGTCACCACACGTGTGGCTTTGGAGGGCTTATTTTGATGTTTTAGCATGATTATCTATTGTTAGAGGCTACTTGAGGGGTCGACCCTACCTGTATCATGGATTCATTGTTGTTTTAGACATTGTCGTGGACATATGCATTTGGTTACCACATATATATAGAGGAAGCACACCATTGTATCAATTAATCACTCATCACTTGTGAGATATCACTTCTATTGCTCTCTTATCTTATCTTTTCCATGGAGAACTAGTGTGCACTTTTGGAAGGAGAACTTTGTGGATGCTTTGTCTTATTGTTGGAAGATGATCTTGAGCTAGGGTTTCCTCACACATTTCGACTTGGTTGAATAAGTCTTCTTTGTCAAGTTTAAATGTTTGTTCATGGTTATGTTGTGGTGAATGCTATATTGTAATTTTTTGCATGCTACTTTGTTCTTGCTTGAAACCCTAGGAGGGATTATAAGTCTTTATCCCCCTCCCCATTTCATTCATCTTGTTTGTTGAAGCATTTAAGACCTAGTTCTAGGGATTACAAGTCTTTATCCCCCTAGTGCTTTGCCTTGGCTAGCTCAAGATCTAGGGTTTATAAGGCCATCAACTTTAGACTTTGACCTAGTTCACTCTAATCTTCAAGATAGATGTCTTAGAAGGAGACGACACCTAGGGTTTATAAGGCCGTAAATTCTAGGGTTTGTCTTTTGAGTTTGATCCTAGGCCTACAAGGCTTTATCCCTAGGGTTTCAAATCCTCATTTCTTCTTGGTTATCTAATTGATGGTGTTGCTTGACTCCATTGCCCAAAGAAAAAACGACACTAGTCTAGTATTTGCAAGCGATACAACTCTCTTAAAACCCCCTCTCTCTCAAAACGTTTTAATAGATTAGGTTCTACATGTTGTCATGTTTATGGAAGTCCAACGTTTAGCAATCTAAGTGAACTTATGGCTGCTGTTATAAATATTTGCTACAACCATAAGGGCCTAATTGGATTGCTGAATACTTACTTAATATTGTGGTTTAAGAAGGTTAAAATCATTGTTGAACACTTGGATCTTATTCCACTAGTTGAGGATTATATTTTAAGATTTTATTTACATTTTTTGAGGGCTGATTTCTTGCTGCTGTTATAAAACGTTCTTGGCTGGTGTAATCATTATTTACCGCTGCAATTTTACTACAACAACCCCTTTACTTGATAGGCTAGTCTTCTGGGAGTGATTATGCATTCGTTAGCCTTGGTAATTGTTCTTATATGCATTGGTAAACTTATCTCACACACATCAACTGATTACCTTGTCCAAACTCATCCAAACCTTTCACACTTCCCTAGACCTAGTCTATTCATTTGAGGTGACCAAGATAGGGAGCCATCGGCTTGGTTAATCTTGCTATAGGATCCCTTGAAGTCATCAGGGAAGCCTCCCTTGTGTTGGACCCATCCTTCACTGAAACGAGGGAAGTACTTGCCTAGGTGACAGTGGCATCTCCTTCCAATTGTTACACAAGTTTAGCATCTTGCGAGGGCTTTGCACAAGTGCCAAATTCTGTGATAACAGGCATTACATATTAAAAACCTCCTTGAGGGAGTGGAACAAATTGAAACTGGGAACAAGTTACAATCATAGGTTCACAACCTCAAACAACTGGTTTGTGAAATGATACACCAAGAGAACGTGCACCTCCAAAATGTTAATTTTCTGTAACCTAGCATACAATTGTTAATTTCGAGCAAAACTAATTTACTAAATCACAATACAACTAGGTTCTTAACAAACATCAGAGGAAGCATTAACAATAGAAACCATAAAACATTTGCACATGAGATTTGGGTAAAACCCCTCAAAAAACCCTCACGGGAAAATCGGATCTGTGATGATTTTATTGCTATAAAATCAGGGCTCCCGTCTTGGGATAATGGCCCTTTTGTGGAAATACAAATCAACAAATAGCCTAGCCCAAGGTCTGTCCTTTGATCTTGCTGGCTGCTATCTTCCTTGCTGTCCCTTTGCATTCTTTCCTCGGCCCCTGCCCCGGCACACCTGAATGCTCACTCATTCTTTGTGTACCATCACTGTGTCTCATCCTCTCACCTTAGCTGCCTTTTTATAATCTTGAGATTAGACCAAATCAAACCCTAAACCAAAACCCTAGATCTCCAAAGTTATTAAAGGCTGAAATCTAATCTCACCTTCACTTCTAGATCCAATGGCTAGGACTTAATCTAATTTCACTTAAGTTACTAAAGCCAATAACTTAGGGTTTCAACTTAATTAACCTCCATTAATTACAAAAAGTCATTCAATTACACAAAATGAACTTCTAAGGTTCTAAGATGCATTAGACGATTTCCACGTGCCAGACACATGCCAACGTGGAAGTACCTATCCGATGCTGCAACTTTCAACACTCCCTCTTAGTGAGGAAGGTACTTACATCACCTGGAAATGGCTTAGTCTTTGCTACCATCTCCGCTGCCATGGCTGCTCTCCAATCCTCCTGATCGACTGCTCCCTCTGAAGCACAAGCTACCATTTCGCTCGGACCCTTCATTTGAAGACTGCCCTCTAGACTTGCTCCTAGAAGCCTCCTGCTTCTGAGCAACTTGCATGGCCATCTCGAACCATGATTTCTTCTGGACATATTTGGAAGGTTGCTCCTTCCCACCTGAACCTGAAGGTTGACTCCCTCTGAGCTGCTCAACCTTCAGAGCTACCTTCTCCTCGTTCTCCGTCACCCTGCTTGCCATTACTCGCAAGCCACTCCACAATTTTCAGCTGCCCGGATCCTTGCTGTCCGCTGCCCAGACCCTTGCCCAAGGCTGCCCGCAGCCTCTTGCTGTTGCCCGGGTCCTTTTCTGGGCTGCTCGAAGCTGTCTTGGCCCTTTCTACAGATGTCTTGCGCTAGCCAATAATTGCTTGCCTCATTGGCTTGGCCGGCGACTGACTTGCTGTCGGTGGCCGGTTTGGCGGCTAGCTTTGCCGCCCACAACCTGCACGTCACTGTGCGCCTCTATATGTCGCTCTTAGCTGCTTGGTGGCTGCAGATTCTCTTCATGCTGTCGACGCTCTCTTTTCCATTGCCCGTGATGGTTCTTTTTCCACGCTGGCAACTTGTTCAATGGATCCTCCTCATGCGTCCGCGCGAGCTTTGTCCAGCAGGAATACCACGATTGTGTTTGGCAGCTTCTTTGGTCGCTCCTTCCACGACCTTCGTCTGACGGTTCCTTGGTTGCCGACGACACTTATGCTAGACGACTCTTCTCTATATGCTGTTGCTACCACCGTCCTACGAGCCCCTGTTGCCACATGACCTCCAGCGCACCCACACGGCCTGCCCATTGTCCGCTGCCTTACCACCCTGCTCGACAGCTGTTACAACTCCCCACGACCTTAGCCTACATGCAATTGGTTTCTCACGATTTGTTGCAGCTCCCGATCACTTTCAGATCCATTTAGCTTCCAATCAGCCACACTCAGATCCGTTTAGCTTCTGATCACACGCAACCCACGACCCGATCTCTAGCCAATTGATCCATTGCAGCATCCAATTCTTTATTGCTCGAGCTACCTCAAACAACAACCACACAGCCAGATTACACAACGTATTTCTCTATGCACCCGTACGAATTCCGTATCGTACGGTTCTTTTACCCCCTTTTTAAAAAATTAATTTCGTCTTTACCCGCAGCTAAAAATTCCCGCAGACCTGTAATTTTTTTTTTCGTTCGCAGTTCTGAAATTCACGTTGCTACAATCTCATTATTCGTGTAAAATCTGGTTCTTGTCTTTCAGTGTCCAAGCTCTGATACCATGTTGATTTTCTGTATCCTAGCACACGATTGTTAATTCCGAGCAAAACTAATTTAATGAATCATATTACAGCTAGGTTCTTAACAAACATCAGCGAAAGCATTAACAACGGAAACCATAAAACATTTGCACACGAGATTCAGGTAAAACCCCTAGAAAAACCCTTACGGGAAAACCAGATCTGTGATGATTTTATTGCCATAAAATCAGGGCTCTCTTCCTGGGATAATGGCCCTTCTGAGGAAATACAAATCAATAAATAGCCTAGCCCAAGATCCATCCTTAGATCTTCCTGGTTGCTATCTTTCTTGCTGTCCCTTTGCACCCTTTCCTCGGCCCCTACCTCAGCACACCTGAGTGCTCACTCACTATGTGTACCATGACCGTTTCTCATCCTCTCACCTTAGCTGCCTTTTTATAATCTTGAGATTAGACCAAATCAAACCCTAAACCAAAACCCTAGATCTGCAAAGTGATTAAAGGCTGAGATCTAATTTCACCTTCACTTCTAGATACAATGGCTAGGTCTTAATCTAATTTTCACTTAAGTTACTAAAGCCAATAACTTAGGCTTTTAACTTAATTAACCTCCATTAATTACAAAAAGTCGTTCACTTACAAAAATTGAACTTCTGAGGTTCTAAGAGGCATTAGACGACTTCCACGTTCTAGACACATGCCAACGTGGAAGTACCTGTCTAATGCTACAACTTTCAACACAAAACACTCTTCGCGACTATGTCACACTAATTTGAAATCTTAGACATCAAAAACATGCTGGAGGAGATGAGATCATTGCATGAATTGTTTAAACAAGAGACAAAAACACAACAACAGACCCTAAATTCATGAGTACATGTGGCTTGGAAGAGGGAGCAGTCCCTGCTGCTCGCTAGAGTAGAGGAAGTGATATGGGCCAAGATAGTAGAGGAATGCACAATGGACCAAGGAACTCAACCTTAGGGTTTGTCATCTCCCTACCCCCCAGCTTGATCGAATCCTTTACAACTAGGTATGTCTTTCCTTCAGGAATCATGCCACATTCCACTTGAAGGATATCAACGTTAGGCGCACTTGGATGGGTGCTAACTTGGTACTCTACCTTTGCTTCAGGACATTAGGGGATCGGATGAGAGCCCTCTGGGCCAAGAGATGGCTATCCTCCCTCTTGCACAAATCTTTCTCGATGTTGACCTCAGTTGGTTGAAATCAGACAGTGCAGGGAACATGGTACAACATCGAGGAAAGAAGGGAATTGCGCTCTCATTCGAGACCTTAGACAATTATGTGGGACTCCCCCCTTGGGATGTCTAGCCCTTGGTCCAAATGATGGGTTCGTTGAGGTAGGGTTGTTTGTATGCCATTTCTATTGCTTACTGGAATTGCAATTGAGCATTTTGATCTCCTTCGGGCACACCAAGTGATGCAGATGGGTCCTAAGATCTCCTCTTTCTCATAGAGACACATGCAAGTATTATTGTGCTTGGTCTTGTTGATAGAAGACATGTCATTTTGACAACATCAAAGGCTCTAATGGAGTTGCATGCCTCATTTGTGACTCTCTCTAGGGTTGTGTCTCCATGGCAACCTCAGAGGAGCATGCTAAGTTCTTGTGGGTCCAAATTTGTAGGAGCATTGCCCTTCCTTGGGATATTGACATTGCAGCTTGCTATATCCCCCAACCTCGTCACATTTTACACTTCACAGAGATTTCAAGAGGGATCCTTTCGTCAACCTTTATGAAAATATTTCTCATTACATTGCTGGTGAGGTTATTGTTTTGGGGGACTTAAATGCCTGTACTAAGAACTCACAAGGGCCATTACATGACATATCCTACTATGCACATTGTCTTTAGAAGATTTACCTGGAGATTGTGGGCCTTCATAGGGATTTTAACAACATGATCGAGCCACTTGTAGCAAATGGGAGACACCTTTTACAGTTTGTGGAATTTGATGATCTATTTAATTCGGATTTTATGAGCATAACGAAATGAATACAAATTATTAAGAGATGCTTAACATAGAATAACAGAGATACAGTAAAACTCGTTTTTTATTCAATAAGGAAA
Organism: Picea mariana; assembly: GCA_032191745.1. NCBI lineage: Eukaryota > Viridiplantae > Streptophyta > Pinopsida > Pinales > Pinaceae > Picea > Picea mariana. The sequence goes on from JASDQU010737323.1 coordinate 77,843, forward strand.
TAAGCTGAAACTGTAAAATACAACAGAAAACAAGCTTGCTGGAATGGTGGCGGCTTATCTCTGAGAAGAGATGTGATGGTAGCGCTCATTCGCAAGAAGATGATTACAATGAGGCTCTAAAGGCCTTTTTACAATAAACGAGAATTTCAAAAACCCTAGACTTCCAAAAACCCTAGACATCCAAAAACCTAACCCTAGGAGATGAAACGCCAAAAGTCATGTGGGCCCCGTTTGGGTAAGTTAGTACATCAACTTCCTGAGGTTGTAACTTTTGCATACGATCTCTGTTTTAGGCACACGATAGCCCGTTGGAAAGGTATCGTCGAAGAGATTCATTTTGAGGGCTCAATGATAGCCTTCGACTATCATTGAGAAGCTCAATCCCAAAAACCTTCATTTAGGGTTTCAAAATGGCCCTGAAAGTTAAAAACTGCTAGAAATAGTAAATTGCCAAAATTGCCAGAAAATTGTTTTGAGTGAGTTGGAAAAGGTGGGTGGCCATTGATATCCACCTGGATCAATCCTCCCTCCTTAGGAAGCAATGGTCTCCATTGTGTTGAATTCCCCCATTAGATGAGGAAATTTCCGTTGAATTTGGCCCCGGGTGAGCCACTTGCCTTGGTGCAGGAGTTGCCTTGCTTTGACGACTCCTTTGTTGTAGAGTGTCCTTGATCTATGTGTCCACAATCTGATCACTGGATGCCTGTTGCATGCAGTCAGGGTTGAGCTCTGTTGGTGTCAACTGCTCTGCTATCTCTTAGGTGTTCGATAATGGTGGGAAATATGGCCGAAGGAGAGCCACGTTGAAGACTGGGTGCAGGCCAAGGAAAGGGGGAATGTTGAGCTCAAAAGCATTGTCACGCACAACCTTGGTGATGGTGTATGACCCATAATGTAGTGAGCGAAGCTTTCGATGGGGCCCTTTAAGGCGTTATTTCTGCAAGTGCAACCAAACTTTGTCTCCCACCTGAAACTTATGTGGCACCCGATGTTGATCATGGCACTGCTTGTACTTGGCATTAGACTTCTGTAGAATATCCTGAACCTGTTGGCGGATGTGCTGGATCCGCTCAATGAATCGGGTGGCTTTGTCAGCTTCTGGTGGACCAGGGGACGAGTCGGCCGAGGTGGACACCAGGGGTAGTGCAACATCCATGGGGCCTAATGGTTGGAATCCCAACCCCACTTGAAAGGGGCTGTGGCCAGTTGAGCTATGCAGGGCTTGGTTGTAGCTATGCTGGACATAGGGAAGACTCTCATCCCATGTGCGGGGGTGTTTTGAATTGTACATGCGCAGGATATGTACGATCATCCGATTGACGACCTCGGTTTGGTCATCTGTCTGGGGGTGGAAGGCAGTGGATTTGGTGAGCTTGGTATCCAGGAGTGACCAGAGGCTCGACCAGAATGTACTGAGGAACCGACTGTCACGGTCTAAGATAATGGTTTGTGGGATCCCAAAATGTACCCATACTCGTTCAAAGAAGAGCTTTGCAGTGACTTCTGCTGTGATGTTCTTCTTGCAGGCGACTAGAATCACCATCTTGGAAAAGCGATCAACAACCACAAAAACACAGTCATTTCCCCTCTTGGTGAACGAGAAGCCCGACATGTAGTCCATTGAGATGGATTCCCACGGCCTGTTAGGAGTAGGCAGAGGGGTGTACAGGCCCTGCTTCTTAGTGGTCGGTTTGGCAATAGCGCAGGTGGTGCAGGACCTGATATACTTTCCGACATCCTGTCGAAGTTTCGACCAGTAGAATGTAACAAACATAAATAAATGTAACAAACTTAAATATATATAATATGTAAGTATAAATAACTAATAAGTAATAATTAATTATGAAGAGACATGACATATGAAAGGTCATGTCTCTTATGAAAGGGCACCCCTGTGCGGGATATATATACAAGCCCTCATTTCTCATTTGTAATCATCTATATCATTATATTCATTCTTATACAATTATTATTTAATATATTTACTATCCTTGATGGATTATTGTGTACTGTCCTATTTATATTGGATATTTACATAGTGAACCCGCTTGGTCCACCATAGTGGTATCAGAGCTTCGTTTCTGATCCTGGCCCTTGGCCCATAGACCTCAGGTCAAGTTCCGTTGCCCGTGGCAATATCGTTGCAGGCCTTTGGCCATTCAAATATTCAGAGTTTCTCTGAATTATTATATGGTCCTTGACCACAATCTGACCCTTGGTCACAATTTTTTTTTCGGAGCTTCTCCAATTCCAAGGTCCTTGACCACAACCAGGCTTGTGGCCATTAAAAAAGTTCAAAATCTCGTGAAAAAAATTTACGAATTACTCCGCTGAAAGATATATATATATATATATATATATATATATGAAAAGAAAATAAATTGAAGGAAGAAAACGTTTTTGCTGCAAACCTTGAAGGAACCCAGAAATTGCTGTTAGAAGAAATAATTGTTCTGCTGCTAGAAACCAAAAATAAAGAAAATATAAAATATAAATAATATTTTTTGGAAAATAAGGGAAAAAGTCAAATAACCAAGGAAAAAAAAAGTCAGCAGAGGTTATCCATTGTCCCAAACTCAAGAGGCATTAAAAGGAAAAGAAAAATAAATTTAAATACGTCGAGGAATTTGGGCCATCGTTTTAGGAAAATCGCCTTTATCTATGGGAAGAAATCTGCAAAAGAAATTGTTGGAGACACGTAGAGACAAGCTGCCATTATAGTCTTGTTGTGCCATACATCTTGTGAGTTACCCTTTATATCCGTTGAAAGAAACTAGCTGTCGAATCCGTGAAGTCGGGGATTAAACTTGGGGTTTTTTTGGTAACGAATCGACATCCCTGCTTAGTTGGAAGTAACCATTGCATTTTTTTTTCCTGCCGTCCCACACCTGTTCCATAATTGTCCCCACACCGTGCCATAACCTTACCCTGTCCCAACGAAACCACGTCCCCAACCATTATCATCATCCTTCATTCGCCAGCCGACAGCCCTGCACATACCTCGCAGACCCTCCCTGACACACACCCCACAGACCTCCGTAACCTTTCCGACTCACTACTCGACAGTCTCGTTCCCCGCGCCCTCACACAACCCCCGCGCCCTCAACACACACCCCACAGACTCCCACGCGTACCCCGACACACAACCGCAGACCCTCGGCAATTCCAACCGCCACCCATCCGTCGTCCCAGACACCCCCCATCCGTCGGTCGTTTTTCCCACGTCCCGTCCTGTTCAAACCCCGACAGCTCCCATTCAATCTCGGTCCCCCCCGACACCTCTGTCTCCTCCCTGACACGCTTGTCCCCTACCCCCCCCTCACATTAATCGTACGACTCGTACGATTTCATAACATCGTGCCCCCCCCTCGCTTTTTAAAATTATAAATATAAATTAATTATAATATATATATGTTATTTAATTATTATATATATACTTATTATAATATATAATTAAAAACAAAAAAAATTAATTAACAAATATATATATATATTAAAAAAAAAAAGTCCAATTCAATTTATAAAAAAACCAAATGGACAATTCTAAAATGACGAAAGGAAGATTTACTTATAAAGGTTGTCCAACTGTATGTTGCGGGTTTTCGACATTAAAAGGAAATATTCAAGGAAGAGAGGTAAACATTGTTATTAGCTTGGACTATAATGCAAATTACATGAATATTGATTTGGCAAATCAATTATTAATTCCAGAGCCGAATATAATTGGAAAGGAAGATTATTTTCGAATTAAGGAGTTACAAGTTACGATTGATGAATATGAGTATATATCTCAATTCTATGTTACATCTATGTATCAAGAAGAAGTTGACATCGTCATTGGATTACCTTGGTTTAAAAGTCTAGGTACCTTCATACTAAACATGGAGAAAAAGTTTGTGACATTCCCCTATAAGGAAGAATTGATAACATTACAAGATACCACATCGACGCCAGATTTCGTAACACCAGAAGACTTTAATGATATCTCAAAAGTGATACTTCAAGAAAATAAAAAAGTAATGAAAAGAATGCAAAAAGAATTTGACAAAGTTATCGAGGATAAAAGCGAAGAAATTTCTCGTTTAAAAGAAGACAGTAAAAAACTACTTACATAGATCAAGAAGTCAAAGGTTAAGGATACCACTTAGGTGAACCAAGCGGGTTCACTATGTAAATATCCAATATAAATAGGACAGTACGCAATAATCCATTAAGGATAGTAAATATATTAAATAATAATTGTAGAAGAATGAATATAATGATATAGATGATTACAAATGAGGAATGAGGGCTTGTATATATATCCCACACAGGGGTGCCCTTTCATAAGAGACATGACCTTTTTTTTTTTTTTTTTTAAACTATAACGAGTATGGGATTTATTTATCTGAGTTGAAAATGGGTCTTAGCCGAAGCGACCCCTAATACAATACAGTTTAGTAACTGCTGCTGCTTTTGTTTTTCAGCCTTCTCAGGGAGTTTGAACAAATCTTTCATTGTTTACAATTAGCAATCCTTTCATGAGTGTGCTGCCTTTGTTCGCCATCTGATCAGCTTCAATGTTTGACTTTCTAAGAATGTGATAAAACTTGCACGAGTTGAAGTCTTGAAGAACTCTCTTCAATCTGTCCAAGGTTTTGTTTAGGCTGGCGTTGCTGAACCGTGTCTCCTTGTTTAAGTTTTTTATTATTATCTCTGAGTCTCCGAATACTTGAAGGTCTTTGATTCCTTTTTCTCTGGCAATGTGGCAAGCTTTAATGAGCCCTAGCATCTCGGCTTGATTGTTGGTTTTCTGACCTAAACCCCAGCAGAAACAGTCTTTTGTAGACCCCTCCGGGGAGTAGATGACCCCCCCAGCACCAGCGACACCGGGATTTCCTTTAGACGCCCCGTCAAAGAAAATTGTGGATAAATTTTGAGACCACCACCTAGACTGGAAAGTGTCGTCATAATCTCTTATGCGCCAATCTGGTGTGACAGATTGGGGGGAGAGTGGAAGCTTACCTAGATAAGGCACAAGAGGGCCTAGCCACCTCTTTTCCTCGGGCAATAACGAAGAATCCTCTTTAAAATACTGTTGTTGGGCCGCTTCCAGGAGGAAGGATTTAGCTTTTGCAGCTACTTGCATCGGGGAGTGCTGCAGCTCTTTGAAAATCAACTGATTGTGTGCTAACCAAAGCTGCCAACATACATACTTGGGAATCGCTGTCCAGATTTTGCGCCAAAAGGATTTTGAGGGGATTCGTTGGGGATAGATGAGACTCCAAGAGGCAAAGAGCTCCGCAACAGAATTCTGAGGCTGAAGTGATATTTGAAGGTCTTGTAGGATGAGTCCCCAGACCTCTTTAGCAAAGCTGCATTCCATGAATAAGTGCTGGGCTGTTTCAGAGTTATTGCTGCATAACACACATCTGTGAGGCCCCACTATGTTCCTTTTCTCCAGGTTATCTCTCGTTAGAAGTTTATTGTGCACCAGGGTCCAGAAGAAGAAGTTCACTTTTGGTACGGCTAGCGGTTCCCAGACGCTTTTCCAGAATGCCGGAGTTTGACTGCTGTTTCTTGAAGCCTGCAAGTTTCTATATCCTTCTGTCGTGGTGTATACGCCTGTTTGGCCCCAAC
>JASDQU010737323.1:140747-195830 GCA_032191745.1 Picea mariana
ATTGCTCAGCGTTGGATTAGAAGAAGGCTTTGAACGCTGATCAAAAGGCAGAGTGGACCACCGATAGGTAGGCTTGAAAGAAAGTGAATTGAAAGACTTAGCGGGTAAACACCATTGATCCTATGAACCCTTTACCCTATTGAACCTTTCATTTTACTTTTACCAACTATCCACCCGCTTTACCAACTAGAATACCTCATCACCCAACTTAGGAATGCCCCAACCTTATTGCATTGAATGGAAGGAAGGGCTTCAACAGAGAGCAAGAGCTTTGGTTGGACTGGACTTGTAAATTGAGGGATAACCTTACCTTCTAGCTAACGATTTGAGGGGAAGAAATATAGGGGCCTGCACCGATCAACCTAGCTAGTAAGACACGCCAAATTTCTACCTGATCATCCCNACCCCCCCACCCCTTCCATATCTAACAGATATGATCTCAGTTTCTCTCACTGTGTGAAATGAAGAGTTGGCTGACAATGGGCATAACTCCATTTCCTAGGTTGAAGGCAGTAAGTGGAAAGTCTGGGTAAGGTGGGTTGATCCCGACCCAATAAGAGTAAGTCCCAAATAGAAATAGAAATATAGACTTATTTCTATATTCTCTACCTCGTAGGGTTAGATCGATGTCATGATCGACGGTGTAGTTCTATGGCCAGTCGCTCTCGTATTGCAAAACCCTAGCTGCTACTCTTTCTCCAAACCTCTTGAACTCGAACTCAACTCTTCTACTCTTTCTCCAAACCTCTCGAACTCGAACTCAACTCTTCGACGTATTCTACTTCCAACTCTTTCATGGTAGTCTCGACCCACCCCGCTCTCAGAATCTTCAGTAAGGACATAATCCAACCTTCAACAAGGAATAAAATAACACTGACCTTCGATCGACCTAAGGCCTCAGGTCAGGTGGGAAGGGTTCACCGCTTGCCTCTCCCTTCTCCCCTGGGTATTAGGCATCTTAACTGAGGCCTTAAGAAACAAAAGAAGGAGCTAATAGAAAAGAATCAATAAAATTAATTATCTGTCTCTAGTGTTTTGGTTTATTGTCTTGGTATTGTATTGGCTATCTATATTAAGAAAGTTTTTGCTGGGTTTTCTCCCCCATGAGGGTTTCCCAAGATAAATGTTGTGTATCTTGTGATTGTGTTTCTCTTAGTGATCCTGCATATGCTATTATTGTCTAGTAAATTGAAAAGAAACTTAATAGCTTCTCTAAGATTAACATGGAATCAGAGCTAAGCTGAAGAGAGCACCTTTCACTAGATAAGCAAAAACGTCACTGTTGCCGTACAAGAAAATTAGGGCTTTTTGTGGAAGAGGAATTTTAGCCTAAAAATTTCTAGGGAAGTGCGCCCTATCCCATTGAACTCATTGGCAACTTGAGCGCACTTTTTCAATGGACATAACTCCCGGAAAGTGAAACCCTAGTTTTCATTTGTACCAGAAAACCAGGAAACCAGAACCAGTACTAGAAGTACCAGTCCAGATTTTTGCAAGCTCAATTTCAAGGGGTAAAAGTTGGATTTTCAGAAAACTAACGGCACCAGGCTACTCGCCTCAGCCAATCGCACCACCTGGTAAGTTCAGATCTAAATTCCGAGCACTTTCAATTTTTGGTCTTTTTCCCAGCTCCAGGTCAAGATGTCTGCAAGCACCAAGCTTGTTGACAAGTTAGAAGGCGTGGATAACTTCCGTGCCTGGAAGTATAGGATTACACTCATTCTTGAAGAGAATGACCTAGCAAGATTCATCAAAGAAAATGTACCAGAACCCGTAGATGCTACAGCTAAAGCAAAGTACCAGAAGGACATGGTTAGGGCCAAAAGAATCATGGCAGACTCTATCAAAGATCACTTGATCCCTCAAGTGGCATATAAGAATACCCCAAAAGAAATGTTTGATGCCCTAACCAAATTGTATGAAGGGAGAAACATTAATCGGAAGATGAACTTGAGAACTCAACTCAAGAATACAAAGATGCATAAAGGAGAAACAATTCATGAATATTTTTCTAGAATCTCTCAATTCAAGGAACAACTAGAAGCAATTGGAGATACCCTAAATGAAGATGAACTCATAATGACAACTCTTAATGGTCTCACAAGACCTTGGGATGCATTCATCCAAACCATTTGTGCTAGAAAGGAGAAACTACAATTTGACAGTCTTTAGGAAGAATGTGTTCAAGAAGAAGCAAGAGTAGCTAACCTAGAAGCAATACTATTAAGGGATGAAGATCAAGCTCTAGCTGCTCATGCTAAAGGAGGAAAGAGAAGGTCTCACTTCAAGAAGGAGACCCACCCACATAAGGAGTCTCACTCCCCAAATAAATTCATCCATAAAGAATCTCACCCTCCAAGGAGATTCTAGAAGTTTCAGAAAGGTCAAAGAAGAGAAAAGGATTTGTCATCCTATCAATGTTACCATTGTGACAAGATGGGACATATTGCTAAGAATTGTCCAGCTAGAAGAGAAGAATACAAGAAGAGAAACAAAAGGCACCATGCCCACACAGTTGAAGATGAAGAACCACCCACAAAGATGATTAAAGAAAAGATTGAAGACTATGTCTTAATCTCTGCCCTCTCAGGATCAGTGTCACCTGGTGAGGATACTTGGCTTATAGATAGTCGTGCTTCCAAGCACATGACAGATTAGAGAGACATTCTCTCTAGCCTTACAGAAGAGAACTTTCCCCAGAAAGTTACACTTGAAGATGATTACCAGTACCCTATCAAAGGAGTGGGAGAGTCCAATTACAGACTTGATTCAAGGACCCCAATGAAGTTGAAGGATGTACTATATGTACCAGGTTTGACGAAGAATTTATTTTGTATCTCAGCTTTAGATAAGAAAGGTTTCAGTGTTGCATTCATAGATGGAGAAGTTCTTATGTGGCCTAAAGGAAAAACCATAGAAGCTGCAATTGTTATTGGAACAGAAGAAGGTGGCCTGTACAAATTAAAAGGTCACTCAAATGCAACCTTGATTCACTCCTCTGAGAGTTTGTGTGAACTTTGGCATAGAAGACTAGCTCACATCAACTACAAGGCCTTACCGTATAAAGGTCACTCAGATGCAACCTTGATTCACTCCTTTGAGAGTCCGTATGAACTTTGGCATAGAAGACTAGCTCACATCAACAACAAGGCCTTGCCATATGTGAGCAAGGCTATTACAACTTACAGGTCTACCTGATTTTAGGGTTGACCATGAAGGTGTGTGCAAGGGATGTGCACAAGGAAAGAACATCAAGAATCCTTTCCCAAAGAGCGACAGCAAAGCAAAAGGAGTCTTGGAGCTCATCCACTCATATGTATGTGGCCCAATGCCATCCACCTCTCTTAGTGGGTATGTATACTATGTGTCATTTATTGATGACTATTCTCGCAAGACTTGGGTTTACTTCTTGAAATCAAAAGATGAAGTGTTTGGAAAATTCAAGGAATTCAAAGCCTTGATAGAGAATCTCTCAGAAAGAAAAATCAAGAATCTCAGGTCAGATAATGGAGGAGAATACACCTCAAAAGAGTTTGTAAGCTTTTGCAAAGATGTGGGGATTAAGAGGGAGCTCACCACTCCCTACATTCCTCAACGAAATGGTGTAGCAGAAAGAAAGAACAAAACTATAATGGAAGTAGTGAAGACTATGATCCATGATCAAGATCTTCCAAAGCACTTATGGGGAAAAGCATCAAGAACAACAGTGTATGTACAAAATAGATTATCCCATAGTGCACTTGGGTTCAAAACCCCAAAAGAAATGTTCTCAGGAAAGAAGCCAGAAGTAAGCCATCTCAAGATATTTGGCTGTCCAGTGTTTGTACACATTTCGAAAGAAAAGAGAACCAAGCTGGACCCTTCAGGAAAGAAGGGAATATTTGTTGGATACTATGAGGTCTCTAAGGCCTTTAGAATTTACATTCTAGGTTACCATCATATTGAGATCAACAGAGATGTAACCTTTAATGAAGATGCAACACTCAAGAAATCAAGGAGATGCCAGCTTGAAGAAGTATATGAAGAAGAACCTGTAGCTCACAGAGTTGCAAAACCAGTGAGGGAAGTCACAGTTTCCCCCGATGATGAGATTCATGAAGATCATGATATGATAGAATCTTAAGAACCTCCCCAGATGACGATCTCTCACAAGAGAAAGCTAGCTTGGGCAAGGGAACTTATTCAAGATGGAGAGAAGTATGGTGCCCCCGAAGGAACCATGAGACAAGTTAAGAAACCTAAGCCATTCTCCAGTTATATGGCTTTGATGTGTGATCTCATATAGAAAGAGCCTACTTGCTTTGAAGAAGCCATTCGGAAGAAAGAATGGGAAGATGCCATGACAGAAGAATACCAATCCATTATAAAGAATGATGTGTGGGAAATAGTTCCCAGACCGAAGAGCAAAGACGTGGTATCTTCCAAATGGTTATACAAGATAAAACATGTTGTTGATGGAAGTATTGAAAAACATAAAGCAAGGTTTGTAGCTCGTGGATTTTCTCAAAAGGAAGGCATTGATTATGAAGAGACGTTTGCACATGTAGCCAGATACACTTCTATCAGAACCATCACAACTCTTGTAGCTAAGATGAAGTGGAAGTTACACCAGATGGATGTGAAAACAACCTTCTTGAATGGTGTCATTGAAGAAGAAGTGTATATAGAACAACCCCAAGGGTTTGAAGTTGAAGACAAAAAGACTCATGTCTGCAGGTTGAAGAAGGCTCTGTACGGATTGAAGCAAGCTCCTAGAGCTTGGTATGGAAGAATTGACAGTTTCCCGACGAGCTTGGGCTTTACCAAGAGTAAAGCTGACTCTAACCTTTACTTCAAGGTTATGAATGATGAGCCAGTTATATTGTTGTTGTATGTGGATGACTTATTCTTGATCGGAGAAGAAATGCTCATAACTAATTGTAAGAAGAAGCTCGCTACAGAATTTGAGATGAAAGACCTAGGCCTAATGCACTATTTCTTAGGTCTTGAGGTTTGGCAGAGCTGAGAGAAGATCTTCCTCAACCAAGGGAAGTATGCAGTTGAAATACTGAAGAGGTTTGAAATGTTGGAGTGTAACTGCATGAATACACCCATGGAAACAAAGTTGAAACTCTTGGTTGATACTTCGTCAAAATTGGTTGATGCTATGCTGTACAGACAAATCATTGGATTGTTGATGTATCTGACGAATACCAGGCCATATATATGTTTTGCTGTGAACACCTTGAGTCAGTATCTAGTAGAGCCCAAACGTGTTCACCTTGTTGCTTCAAAACATGTGATGAGATACCTTAAAGGTACGTTGGACTTTGGTCTCTACTACAATGGAGATCAAGACTTTAGACTGATTGGTTATACTGATTCAGATTGGGCTGGAAGTGTTTTTGATAGAAAGAGCACTTCAGGATGTTGTTTCAGTCGTCTGGGGTCAGCCATGACTTCATGGCAGAGTAGGAAGCAATCTAGTATTGCTCTCAGCATAGCAGAAGTAGAATACATTGCTGCATGTTCCGCCAGTTGTGAAGCCATATGGCTACGAAAGTTGTTGACAGGTCTATTTGATCTGGAGATAGAAGCAACCGTGATTCTATGTGATAACCAGAGCTGCATAAAGATGACAAAGAACCCTATGTTCCATGACAAGTCGAAGCACATAGAAATCCAATATCACTACATTCGTGATATGGTGCATAGGGGAGCGATAAAGCTCCAATATGTTGGCACAGGTGAGTAGGTTGCAGATGTGTTGACCAAAGCCTTTGTCTCGTGTAAAGTTTGAGCACATTCGAGACAAACTTGGTATAGTCTGAAAGATGGAGTGATGCTGATGATACTATGGTATCTTGACCAACAGTAGATAGCTCAGTTAGGATTTTATATCTTAGGGGACTGATCATTCCTGGACAAATCCCGAAGGTCTGGTAAGGACGGTCTGTCAGAGTACATGTGCATGTATATGCTAGCTGTGGTCAGTAGTGGTAGCTCCGTTAGGATTTTATAATCCTAGGGAATCTTATGATTCCTGGGCAGATCCCGAAGGTCTGGTAAGTACGGTCTGTCAGAGTACCACGTGGTAGCTCTGTTAGGATTTTATATCTTAGGGAATCTTATGATTTCTGGGAAGCTCCTTAGGGACTGTCAGAGTACCACAAAATGTTGTAACACCTGCCTCATTCTGTTGCCCCATGATGATGATGATGATGTTGCTCCAGTCCTCGTGTTGTGATGATGTTGTTGCTCCAACCTTCATGCTGTGATGTTGTTGTTGCTCTAGCCTTTGTGTTGTGATGATGATGCTGTTGTTGATGTTGTATCAACCTTGTGCTGTTATTGATGATGATGATTTATTAGTGTTATACTAATTGATGTTGATGCAAATGAGGATGATGCCATTCCTATTCCTTGCTGTGGATGATGATATTGATGATGAGAAAAACTTCCGAAGATTTATAGATATGCCAATCAGTGTTCCAAATGCTGTTGATGTTGCTTCCCTCTCTCTCTCTCTCCTGATGATGTTGTAGAATACCCTTCTTGTTAAGGGGGAGTGTTGAAATATTGTAACTGCAAAGAGTATTATATTTATTATTGAGTTATTATTAATTAGATCAACCCCCTTTTGTTGATTGATCACGTCGGGCTTTGTAAATGACCAAATCCCCTTTTGTGGATTGGTCAAACCCTATTTATATCATGCTAATGAAGAAGTTGCCCCCCAGGCCTAATTAATGTGGTTTTAGCCACTAAGTGAAGAGGTCGGCCCTGACCAGTGAAGAGACACCTCCCTAGCACCTGCTATCCAGTATAAATAAGAGAGGCTAGCGCCTCATTAGCTCACTCACTCAGCTCACTCATCTAGTGTGCAAGTTTGAAGGAAGCTGCAGTTGTCAGAAGAAGGAAGAGAGAGGCGCATTGCTCAGTGTTGGATATTCTCTAGTGTTTTGGTTTATTGTCTTGGCATTGTATTGGATATCTATATTAAGGAAGTTTTTGCTGGGTTTTCTCCCCCATGAGGGCTTCCCAAGATAAATGCTGTGTATCTTGTGATTGTGTTTCTCTCAGTGATCCTGCATATGCTATTATTGTCTAGTAAATTGAAAAGAAACTTAATAGCTGCTCTAAAATTAACATAAACATACTTGTATGAGCTATAAACAGCCTAAATGTAGGCCTAACTGATTGGCACCCTAAATTTAGGGTAAGGAAATTTCTTTTTGGCTATAAATAAGCTTTCTTCTCCTCTCTAAAGGAATCCAATTTCTTTTTGGCTATAGATAAGCCTTCTTCTCCTCTCCAAAGAAATCCTTGAGGCATACAATCATTTAGAATTCATTTTGGGATGATTTCCTTTTCATTTGTGTAGTAGAGTGCTCTGAATTATCTGCTTTGTGTCCCAGAGTGCACCTATATGCCTAGGGGCGAATGCAGATTTCTCCCCCAAAACTTCATTGCATGTAATTACAATTGAAATATTATCAATACAAGTACTTTTTGCTAATTTCTCTGTTACTATCTGAAATTTCTTATTTGTTTCTTTGGGGCATAACATTACTTCTTAGTGTCCATGAGGACACTTCATGTAACAATTTTTTATGAGAATACAAAAATGCTTTCGGTCCAGAAAAACAAGGCAATCAAAAATCAAGATGACAAGACATCCCAAAACTAATACTTGGCTTCCTGGTGGTTATAATCAGTTAAGATGCTAGATTATTTTCAGGTCCGGGCCTTACCAAATTTTTTGATTAATTTGGCTTTACTAAGCTTGTGCAGATATATCTTGGCGGTCAGTTACCGGAGGAAGAGATTTGTTGTGATAGTATGAATTTATGAGAAACAGCCATAATCATTTTAACATGTTTTAGGAAAGCTTACTATAGATACTATGCAACAATGACAAAGAGGAAACTTAATATGTAATTTACTGGAATATAAAACACTTTCAGTTTATATAATTATTTGCGGTTCTGATAGCCTGTCATATAATGATGAGCTCCTGGAACTAGGGGACGTTCTGTGTAATCCGAATCTCTGTTTTCTGGTGTTTGCTTTCTTGTATTTCTTAAGAAAGTATCTCTAGTTGTTTTATATTATTCACTCTCAAAAAACATTCTTTTCTATGAAATCTTCCTGAATTTGGTGCCTCTTATGCGTATTGTTGTTCTGATAAATTTGGGTGGCTCATTCTGTTTTGTCCTATGAAACTTGCAGAGGTGATAACATCAGCAGAATTCCATCCTAGTCACTGCAACATCTTTGCTTATAGCAGCTCAAAGGGCACTATTCGACTTATTGACATGCGGCAATCAGCTTTATGTGACAGACATTCAAAACTGTAAGACATTTCCTTGTTAATTATTTCAGGCCAAAGTTTGTTTTGATTGCTACAAATGTGCAAGCTATGAAGGTTTTCCTTTGGATTAAACTAGGTTACATTTTTCTGTCATTGTGTGACTTATGCCTAAGATATTTAAGATCGGCAATATTATTTATTGGAACACTTACTCTCTCTACTACCTTTGTAGATTTGAGGAGCAGGAAGCGCCTTGTTCTCGTTCATTTTTTACAGAGATAATTGCTTCGATTTCAGATATAAAATTTGCAAAAGATGGAAGACATATTTTGAGTCGCGATTACATGACACTTAAGGTATGGTCTTCCTTTCTCTGCTGTTTGATGGCCGATATATTCACTGGTTATTTATTTACTTGGACTTTCATGTATGTATTAGAATGTGTTAATAATTGCCTAATGGTCTTAGATTACATGGCTATGGCATTTTGTAATGTTATTTTTCAATAACTCTCTATATTGTAAAAAGGGTTTATCCCACATGCATCATGGGAATTGTTCTCCTTTCGTTCTCTCATATATACTAGAGGTGAAGGAGGCCCTTTAGGTGAGGAAGAGTGTGAGAGAGTGTGAGTGGCTTATGGTATTGATCTTTAGTCGGGACCCTATGGGTCCTGAGGCCAGATCATCCATATGGTTAAGTGCTCTAAGGCATATGTGGAGGGATGCTCTTGTGAGATTGGAGTTTTCCTGAGGAATAGAAGACCAGGCCTTCTGTGGATGTTTCCCCACATTGGGGCTTTACCATGTAAATATTTGTCTTGCTCTTTTGTCTCTCTTGATTCTTGTTCTCCTTGATTTACTGTCAATTGATGCATGCATAGGAGTTTACACCGGTTGAATTTCATTATATGTTTATGCATATTTCTCGGATCTAACAGTATGGTTACTCTGATTTGCAACTTTCAATTGATTTTGACACTTTGTCTGCCATTTGAAAAAATGGCAGGGCCACTGCCTTTTGTTTTGGGCATGACAGCTATTCAGATGGATTTGGATTGTCATTTACATATATGGTCGGGTATAAATATATGTTTTGAATCAGCTATTGTGTGCAGGGAAATGTGTCTTGAGCCCATTTGAAAAGATGGCAAGGCTGCTGCCTTTTATTTTGTGTCTGACAGCTATTCAGACAGATTTAGATTGTCATGTACAGAAATGGTTGGTCTTGTGAATGAATGGAATATATTGAGGTATAAGTATGGGTTTTGAATCAGCCAATGTGTTCCGGAAATGCATTTTTCTTTCCAGTCTTGGGCCCATTTGATCTTGTCCTTTTAGTGGTCCTGTACTCTCTTTGGTTGCAGGTTGGTAGAGTCTTTATTGTATTCTCTTTTTATCTGAAAAAATAATAAACTCGACTATGTGGAGAAGCAAGATGTCTGCTTCTCATTCTTTTTTTTCTTTTATATACAATGATAACATTAAATATTCAAGTTTAAAATGTTTCATTGTTTGAAAATTTATGTCTGTCTCCATCTTCATGCAGTTGTCCTTATTTGCATCGTAGTTATTTTATTTGAAAACGTCTTTTGGGCTTGCTTGTTAAGTCAGGCCTGCAACAATTTACGTTCAGTAATTATATTAATCTCTAGTATGATTGTATGAATATGTTCTTTAAAAGTAAAAACACATAAATTTATGTATTTTTTTTCTGTAACATTTTATACTGTAAAATTGAGAGTTTGACATTAATGTATAGGTCAGTGATGGCCAATTTTATCTGATTTTGGGTTCAAAGATTGGCTAAGATGAAATCTAAGGACAAAGAGGTGGAAACTATCTAAGGGAAGGGGCAATGCCAAATGCAGAGTTTCAACTTTGGTAAAGAAGTTGAATGGGGCAAAGTTTAGGCTGGCAAACAAAAGATTGATCCATTGATGGAACCAAAGACCAATGGACTTAGAGGCCTTGTACCAACGTCGATGATCAACGAGCCCACCTATTGATAGGACATTTGTTGAAGAGATGATTGATAACATTTCCATAGTTGACAAAACCACTATTGATGAGCCCCATGTTGACAAGATTCCTGTTGGTAGATCATGTAATAAACATAAATATACAATAAACATAAAAGTGATAATAGTTATAATAATAGTAATTAAGTTAAAGACATCCTAACTAAGGGTCACCCATCAATGCATATATGTACCATCATGTAAGTCATTGTAAATCATCATTTATCTTATTCTTTATTCAATTATATATATATATATATATATATATTTATTTATTTATTTTGTCCTATATGGATTTCAGATGTCTATCCTTCTTGTGTTGGATATTCCTCAGTAAATGAACCTTGTTCATTTCATTGGTATTAGAACTACGTTTTTTAGCCGGCCCTTGGCCACACTTTTTTCAGACCTTGTCTAATCGGGCTATGGCTACACTCATTATATCAGAGTTTCTCTGATCCCCAGGTCTTTGACAACAGTCTGTCCTTAGGTCTTTGACCACAATTACTCCTTATCCTTTTACACTTCGGAGGTTCCATTGAAGAAAAAAGTCACCCCGCTGCAAAATTAGAAGCAATGTTTTTAAAATCGGCCAACTTGGACTAAGACTTGGCCAAGTTGATTGGTGTACTATCAAGGGCCATGACTAGGCCTTCAAACCAGATTGGGGTCTAGTTTTGTACTGAACCGGCTATCGACCTTGTGTTGGTTTAGCATCAAACTGGTCCAACTCAGCCAAGTGTGTACCTACTCGGTTGAGTTGATACTGGCTCATTGCATATAGGCCGCAACACACATTTGGAGGGAAAAAAGGCAAATTTTAATTTTTTTTTAACCTAAACTCTAGATTCTCTCACCTTAAACCCTAAAAGCACACTACATAAAGAACCCTCAATCTCTATTTACCTCTCCATTGAACATTTGGAGTTTTTGGAGCAACATTGAAGAGTTAGGATTTAGAGTGAGCTTCAGGAGTCCAACGAGGCCAAGGACTTCGAGCCGGAGGATGGTCCTGTAGCTCATGTTAAGGATCCCATTTCCATCATTGGTGATGAGTTGATGATTGATCATGTTGATCAATGATATGTATTAGTATAGTAGCTTGTAGCATGTTGTATTTTTGGACTCTAGAAGCCATTTAGAGCCTTGTTGATTATGTATTTTGTTTCAGATATGTATCACACTTGGTGCCATTTTCATATATTCACCCTTATGTATATACATTAACATACTTTGCATATTTTGTCTCTAATGGTTTGGAATTTTTAAAATATATTTTTTTCATTAAAATTTTATGTATCTTTTAGTAAACCGAGTCATAAAATTCAAAACAGTCTGATTTCAAACCTAGTCCGAGTTGACCCTCAATCGATTTCGAGGCCAAGGCCTCGGCCGAGTATGAGTTTTAAAACAATGATACGAACATTGATTCAAAGAGAACCAAAAAAATCGAGAAGTAATTAGATTTCAAAAATATAAAATGCACACATCCATCATCGTAATAGTTCATGAAGCCACAAGTTGACATTTATTGTTCGAGGTACTTGGAAAAATAGAACCATGGAAAAATGGGCATTGTTGGAAACGTTTGTCTTAGCTACCATCTTTTTCCAATTTGTTTGTTGCTCTGTCAACAACGATCTAGTTGAGATTAATGTTTTTTTTGATTCACCTCTACTAGTCCACCATCATCACACCCCTACGACCACTCCCTTCAAATCCATATCATTCAGACCTCCTAGCCATTAGTCTAGTTTCCAAACACATTAAATTAAGTCACCGAATAACCTTTGTTGCTAATTAGTATAATTGAATTAGGCCAATTCATAGTAAATCACTAGGGCATAGGTTGATTCATAGGAAGTTGCTATGGTTGTGCTGCCATTCAAGTTGACTCTATTGATGTTGTTTTTAATCACATTATCTGTGATAAGAAGGGGTGCGTCTACCGGACATGGATAGGGATGTGGCTGTCCAAGTGTCATTACTTGTTTAAATGGTTGTGGGGACTTGAGAGTTAGAACTTAAAACCATATGTCATGTCCCCTCCCCTTTGACCCCATCAAAGGAGGGGCGCATTGGCTAAGGGGGCTCGCCGTAGGCCATAGTCCCCAAAGATAGGGGAGCCGTGGGTGCAAAAAGGGGTGTGTTGGGCTTTAGTATGAGGGTTGACCTGAACTAAAGGACAATCATCCACAAAAAAGGGAGAGGCGACTTTACCTAAGGGAATAATCAATCCTAAGGAGAGAATATATATAGGGGAGGAGGTCCATTCAAAGGAGGCACGATTTGGATTACTTTGGAGTTCTCTTCTGTTTATGGAGGCGGTTGCCTCAGCCCTTGGAGGGTGGGTGAACCCTCCCTTTTTTTGTTGAGTTTTGGTGTGGCCTAGGGCTCACCCTACCTCAACAATTTGTTTACTGTTGCAGTAGGGGATCATTGCAAGGATTTGGAGGATAATTCTATCTTGGACTTGGAGGCGCTGCCTTAGTTTGATTGGAGGGTTGTTTAACCCTGTATTTGCTGAGTTTCGGTGGGTCAATATCACCCTAGCTCAGTCTTGTCTTTGTTGCACTAGGAGCATCTCTCTTGAAGGTTCGGTGGCTACAAGGTGCGCTGGAAGGAGGCTGGAATATCCTTGCTGAGCTGAGCTGTCTTGGAGGGTTTTTCGTCCTTGTTGACAGGCCGAAGGTCCAGAAGTGCTGTAGAAGATTGGGGGAGGTGCCCAGGTGAGAACCGAGGGCCACTAAGGCTACAATGGGGGTGGAGTTGTGCTGTTCCAGCCTTGTAAGGAGGACAGACCATAACTTGCTATCGCAAGGAGGGGGTTGAACCTAATCAACTTGCACAAACTGGTGGAGAGACCGTGTTTGCATTCAGTTGGCTGAGGAGACTGCTGGACATCATTGCGAGGTTGAAAAACTCCAGGTTCTGTTGAATTTTCTGTGATAGAAACCAGTCCAGGTCTAGTGGATTTAGGGTTTATCAATTTTCTGTGATAGAAACAACGTCACTTAATTACTATAACACTGTGTTAGGACAACAACCTCTTTGAGGGTTTTTGCTGGGTTGGGTACTGTTTCTATCAAGATTGGATATTGTTTTCTATTGGTTTTGTCATTGTTTATTGTGTTAGAATATGATGTATGTGCTTGTTTAACCATTAGACAATATCACTATTGTCACCCAACCATAGGTCGAAGCCACCCTCCGAGCACCTTAACCTTGACAGAGAATCATTCCGGAAGCAAACCCTAGGCTAGATAGCCAAACAAAGGTGGCGTACCTTTCTCCAAGAATAGCACACCAAACAAGAGCTGATCAGAGAGTCCAAACCGCAACCAAGAGATAGTCCAAGCCAAAACCGAAATCTGCTAGCTGCAGCAACTGCAACAACAACTCTCCTCCAAAATTGCGCACAACTGGCCAACTGCAGTGTGCACAAGTGTTGCTTCTGCAGTTGTGAGAATACTTGCCAGAATGAAGACTGGTCTCCTGTATTTATACTAAAATTGGCAAACTGCCTGGGCCGACTTCTCATTTTGGGTGCCTATTTGCTTAGTATATAATATTTCCTTTAGTCGACTTCTTCTCTTGGAAGCTAATAACCTAATACAAGTTATCCTCTTGAGCCGACTTGTCTTCTAGGGTTATTAGCCAACTAATTAGGGTTTCTTCTTGCTTCCTGGAATATTCTATTCTCGTTAGGTTTACACGTGGAGGTAAATACCTCCCGCAGCTACCATAATATCAACATGTTGCTGGATATCAGATGCTATATGTTAATTTCTTTGCTGATAATTATTGTGCAATTAGTATTGGCATTATTTGTAAACTGGTGGTGTATTGTTGATCTCTGTTTATGATTAAACATTGTGGGGAATATTGCACAAATAGATTGTTTCCAGAAGGCTTAAGTCCCTAGAAACCCTAGGGTTATTACACCATAGTTGACATTTCGTGGTGTTTGAATTCAAGCACTGTCACCACTGCTAAGAGAAAACACAGGGCCATGGGCTGTGAAGGAATAAATATAAATTGTGAATTTAATCAAAAGCATCCGCCATTTGAATTGTTGGGAGAAACTATATAAGCCGACTTGAGAAGTAAAGTTATGGTTCCTAACCAATGCAAAATTAATATACAATTTCAAAAGAAGGGGTAAGGAGAAAAGGTAAGGGTGAAGTCATAAATCCATCATTTAGGAAC
The DNA here is from genome assembly GCA_032191745.1 of Picea mariana. Taxonomy (NCBI): domain Eukaryota; kingdom Viridiplantae; phylum Streptophyta; class Pinopsida; order Pinales; family Pinaceae; genus Picea; species Picea mariana. Next base: position 155,270 of record JASDQU010737323.1, read on the forward strand.
GTTGAAGAATAATTTATATTTCCGCCGCATTTTAATATTAAAGAGGTCGAATAATAAGGATCATATTACGTATATCAAGGGAATTAAAAATATTAAGGAAAAGGTAATTATTTGTTGAGAAAAATCATTGCTAAGAAGTATCCTTGAAATCTAACTTTGAAATAAGAAGGGGGTATTTTTTTTAATCCATAGGCTCATCAAAAAAGTGTGGCCCTCGCACTTCGTTCACCCATTTATTATGAAAATAAGATATAAGTTTCGTAATTATGGTATCTGTCGAAGGAAGTTTCGTCAAAAATAGAGTGAAACTTAGTAATGAGAAAAAAATGAAGATTGCCTAGTGCCTCAAACAAATTTGTTTCTGCAATCTTGAAGATTAAAGGGACCATTCAAGGATAATATATTATCATTGCTATTTGCCTGAATGATGAGAACAATTACATTAAGGTTGAATTGGATAATCAATTATTGATTCCCCAATCAAATATAATAAAAAAGATAGACTCTTGGAACAAAAAAATATGTAATAAATGATTTACTCTAGAGAATTAGAGATCACATTTTCATATTGTAATTCAATGTTGGATCCTTGTGGAAAGATGACAATGACAAAATTTTGTGTTCATGTTGGATGGAAACATTGGGTACTTTGATCTTAAACATGAATAAAAAGCTCTTGACATTTTGCTACAAGAAGAAGAAGATAACCTTGCAAGGCCTTACAATGAAGTCATGCTCAAAAGCTCCCTCAGTAGAAGACCTTAAAGATATCTCAAAGGTGATCCTTCAGGATAATTAGAATTCAGTACAAAAGATGCAAAAAGAAGTTGAAAAGGCTATTGTTGATAAAGATGAAGAAATTTCTCACCTTAAGAATCATAGTGAAAACTTGATCGCACAAATGATAAAGTCAAAAAGTCAAAAGAAGTCGCAACAAGAAATGTTGGAGCAACTTATTAACAAAGAAGCTTGATTAATAAATAAATAGTCATTGATCCAGTTGATGTAGGGATATCTTCAAATGTAAGTACAAATGATGGAAAATTTAAGTATCTCTACCGATAAACATTTAATGATCATCAAAGTGACACAAATATGTAAAGAAGGCATACTGCCAAACGTGAAACAAGAAGGCACTACAAATATGGTAAGAAAAGACCATGTTACAAGGACACCTTATCAACACCCAAATCACAAGAGTTGATACTTTAATTGGTCCATGTATCAACCTTGCATTGAACAAGGACAATATTCGAATATTAATTCTAGTACAATTTGTCTCAAATTGAAGTCATTTTGGGAATCGCAATACAACAAGATCATCTTGGGTTTCACAAAGGACCAAATTAGGGTGGTCAAAGCTTTTCACAGTTTGATAGTTCTGCTCAGCTCATCGAAGATCATATCCTCTCATGTCTTTAACCTCAAGAATGAAGAATTATGACAAGTATTGTAGATGAGAACAAAGACGTAATCTTTTTTTCGTAAATGCTTCGAGGTCAAAGCATCTCTGAAGGGATAGGTAATACAATAAACATAAATATATAGTGAACATAAATAATAATAAATTGTAATAATAATTAGGTTAAAGACATCCTAACTAAGGGTCATTACCCTTCATTACAACCTTTGACCTTGTGACCTGTCAATGTGTGTATATATATACTATATAATATCACGTAGGTCATTGTAAATCGTCATCTATGTTAATGCTTTGAGGACAAAGCATCTCTAAAGGGATAGGTAATATAATAAACATAAATATACAATAAATATAAATAATAATAATTTGTAATCATAATTAAGTTAAAGACATACCAACTAAGGGTCATTACAACCTTTCACCTTGTGACCTGTCAATGTGTATATATACTATCATGTAGGTCATTGTAAATCGTCATCTATGTTAATTCTTAATTCAATTATTTTATATATATTTTGTCCTATATAGATTCCAGTTGTCTATCCTTCTTATGTAGGATATTCCTTAGTAAATGAACCTTGTTCATTTTCGACCACCTTCCATGGAACCTGCTGGCCCTTGTTGACTGTCAATAGACTAGAGGGATAGTTCAAGCCAAGTCTACAACACTCCTCAAGAGGAGTCGAGGGGAATTTGAAGCATCGAAGGAAAAAGGCATAAAGAGGCATCATGCGGAGCACGGATGTTTTCACTTGAGTTGAGTAGAACCTAAGGATGGTCAGGGAAGACCACTAACCATAATGCCTTCTTGATTGGAAGCATAAAAGAAGAAGCTCATGGCTGAAGAAGGGTTTTGATTCTTGGTCACCATCTTTGTTTTTTTATGAAAGAGGCCTTTCATCACTGTCTTGGATAAAAGCTCATTGTGAGTAATGGTTGGAGAAAATCTCTAGATAATAAGAGAGTTAGAAAGAGGGAACACAATTGTGTGTTGCATCTATGTAGGATGTAAGAATAGATCTCTTCAAATGAAGAATAGAAAGGAAGCTTCTAGTTGGGGAAGTTTGGAAGTTAGTAAGGCTGAGTTGAATGAAGTCCTAGAGAGAAGTTCCATAATTGTCGATGTAGCAAAATAAAGGGTAGAGAATCGAGTGTTGTACTAGCTCGAGCCCAAGAGATGAGAGAAGCCAAGGGTTGAATAATTTCTAGAGTTAGAGCTAGTGAAAAAAATAGAGCCAGAGCCAAGGGTTGACAATTGTGTGTTGTTCAATCCCAGATCAAAGCAGAGTAGATGTTGTTCTATCAACCATTTTGCATTATATAGTAGTAATAGAATTGGGCAAGTAGATGCTATTGTATGTAGCTATTTGCATTCATTTTTCTAGAGATGAATATATATTGGAATTTTTATTCCCAAAGAGGGTTTTCTCCATTTTAAAAAAGGACCACGAGTCATTCTTATGGTGGGATTTTTTATTGTGTTTGTAGATGTTGTTATTACTGTATCTTAACAAAGTAAATTTAACACAATGAAAATCAGGGATTAACCAAGAAGCACATAGCTTAAAATGAGAAAAACTTAAGAAGATTCAAATTGAGTAGTTGAGAGTGTGATTCCCCATTCCAATTCTTGGATCAAGTTCAAAATTTTCGGATCAATTTGGTATTAGAGAAGTTTCCTTTCATCCTTTTGGAGTTGTAATAAATATCCACCATGGGCAAAAAATTGAAAGAGAAGGACTTTGAGCATTGTAAGACATCAACCAACATATTTGGGATGAGAACAAAGAGTTGAGAAAAATGGGTCACCACTTGGAGGAAAATAATGAAGAGCTCAAAAGAGTTTGGCTAGTAGAGATAAACTCTTCATTGCGATCATTGATAAGATCAAGTAGTGCAACATACAATTCTCGACAAGTGGAGAATCCTTCCTTGGGGAGTTGAACTGAGAGTAAAGGAGTTGAACTTGAAGAGGTGACTATCCATGTCAATGAGGCTTGATGTTTTTGTGCAAGATGCTTTAACCATGACCGAGACCAATATGGTAAGCAGTTCACTAAATGCCATTAATCAGAATCAACAAATGAGTCTTTTGGTCAATTTGAAACACACACCAAAGGAATAAGCTCTAAATTGTTGAAGATTGGCTATAATGTCCAAGGTGTGAAAAATTCCATTGAGGTGGAATTCAAGCCAAGACATGAAGGTCTAGGATTCTTGGGTGGTATAATGGCAAAGGGTGAATTCTCTAATGCAGCTCAGGGTAGAGTGCATTCGCATGGAAAGATAAGATGAGATAAGATAATCTTATTATAGTCCAACTACTGACCACAAATAGGTCAAAGGTGTTGCTAAGTACAATAGTGCGGGATACAAAGTGGGAGCACAAAGGCTGCTCCTATAAAAGCATGATAAAAGCAGACCTGAATTATGCTAGATAAGATCTATAGTCTATGACCATGAAATGGAAAAGTAGAGCAGTAATGCAGAGATATGCAAGTATTGCTGAGAACCCAATAACAACTCTAGTAAGGGAGGGGAGATGATGCTTTGCCTCTGGGGCACACTGATCATTAATACCTCTTATGCTCGCTCTCCTCACATATTAGGTCGAAGAGAAGAATGTTAGTAATGTGAGTGTGATGCAAGCCAACACTTTAGCAAAATTTGGCTTAAGGAAGTACCGACACCACCAACATTGTCTTTGTGAAGGCTCAAGGAGAATGCTTGGCATCACGAAAGATTGGGCAACATTCCCATGAGGGAGAAGGCAACATATCATCACTCCCTAAGGCCAATGAAACAAAAGGTATTACACCTTCAAAGAGAGGGAAGCATAACAAAGAAGGAGAAGGTGGCAACACACCACTCCATCCAACTTGTGCAATCTCAAAAGAGGACACCAAAGAAGTGTCTAAAGAATCCTTACATGTCCCAACACTTGGAAGACCAAGCAAGAGAGAAAGTAAGCACCAAGGCATCTCAAAAAGGTATGTAAACAAATCATTTGGTATTTTCTTTTACTATAAGAGAGGACATATGCATACCAATTATGGAATTTTCATCCATGTTCTTTTTGTGGAAGGGATAACCATTGTATGACATTTTGTTGGAGGAAACAACCCTTAGCAAGGAGCCTAGGTATTTTAAGAAGGTGGGAGATTACAAAAACCCCTTTCAAGCTATTGAGAAGAGTAGAGGAAGAAAATTAGGAAGAAAGCTCAAGAAGGAAAAAGAACATCCTACATAAACAATGGTAGTAATTATTTGGTCATTGCAATATTAGCGAGCATTGGTATGAGAAGTGTTGGATACTTCATCCTTAACTTGACCCTGAGAATCAAAAAGGCAATGTAAGGAAAGACATGACAACCAAGATGAAGGGGAGAGTAATGGAAAATGCACTAATGGTCCAAAGGGTGGCAATGGAAGGTCAACCTTCTAAGAGGGAAGCAAGCATAAAATAAACATCTATAGGACAACTTCACTACCATTGGTGAGCTCTAGCTGTAAGGAATCCATTTTCAAATGATTCTTGCATTGATTTAAAATGGAGGTTGCAAAAAAATCCTCTTCAAACCAATGAAAAGAGTAGAGGAAAAAAAGCAAGAAGAGAGCCCAAGAAGGAAAAATAATACCTTCCATAAACAGTGGTAAGCATTATTGCAACTATTGCAAGATTAGTGGGCACTAGGATGAGAAGTGTTGGATGCTTCGTCCTCAACTTCACATTCAGAATCAGGAAGGAAGGATATGACAACCAAGATGAAGGGTAAACAAGTGGAAACTGTACAAGTAGTCCAAAGCATAGTAGTAGAAGGTTAGAATTCTAAGAAGGAAATAAGCATAAAAGAAACATCTATAGGGACAACTTCACTAAGATTGGTGAGCTCTAGCTTTAAGGCATCCATTTCCAAAAGATTCTTGCATTGCTTTGAAAGAAGTTGGTATAGAATGGTTTTCTAGTTGTTTGGCATCTTCGAAACATGCCTCATGAACAAGTGGCTGCAACTTTGATAGAAGATGAGGTGTGTGAGAGCCATCGTGTTCCAAATGGAAAATGAACCACGAGGAGAATTGCTTATTTCTACAAGTAGCATGGAGGCACAAGTTTGGGCAATCACGGGGAAGCTTCAAGGAGTGCAAATCAGCTAAGAGAGCACTTGTAGCATTAACAATCAGATCTTAATGGTTATACATTCAAGGACAAGCAAGCCAAAACCAGTGTATGAACCAAGTATAGTGGCAATGATTGTAAAAAGTTCAAAGCTTGGTAAGGAGGCTTGTAGCAAATTTGGCACTTATGTGATATCTTTGAATTCTTCCATCAATCTTCACCAATAGTTTGCACCATCCTCACCCTTAATGGAGGTTTAGGGTAACCAAGGGAAGTGTATGTGCAATGCTTCAAGAGAGGTACACTTTAGAAAGAAGGCAATTGAAATAGAGGCAAATTTTAGAAAGAAGGCAAACTCCAACACATGTAGACTTAAGGAAACCACCTTAAGTCACTAGAAAGACTTAGCAAAAGTCCAATCAACAAGAACTTGGAAAGACCGATAAAGTTGAGGAAAAATCCTTTTTCAATTTGATTCATAAGGGTTTTGTTAAAGGATAATGCTTGAAACATTGTCTAAGTTTTTAAGGAACCAAAGCCCTAAAAAATGGGGAGACTTGATTTGATTTTGGGATCAAATATTAGCTATGGAAAAGATGAGAAGTCTAAGGTTGAAGAGACAAAGACTAACTATAACAAGGGTAAGGCCAATTGTAGGGATTCAACTTTGGTAAAGGAGTCGAATGGAAAAATGTTAGGGTGAAAGACAAAAGATCAACGAGTTTCTCACTGGCAAGCATTCAATTGACGAGAGGAATGGCCAACAAAAACTTTGTTGACAGATCTAGAGATCAATGGACTAAGAGGTTTACATGACAATATACGATGAAAACTATGCCATTAAATCTAGATATTAGTGTACCAAGAGCCCGAAAAAATAATGGTTGATGAGAACTCTGTTGATGGATCTAGAGACTGACATTATCAAGATTGATGAAGTTTTGTAGACCAATTAGGAGTTGCTGATGAGACCCTTCATTGATGTTGATGAGATCCTCCATTGACGAGCACTCCATTGACTAGATTGTTTATTGATGAGCCCACCTGTGGATGGGGCATCTTTCAATGAGCTTATTGATAAACATTTCCCTTGTCAATGGAACCATTGTTGACAAGCCCTTCGTCGAGGAACTTGCCATCAACAATATCTTTAGGGGCTAATTCAATCTCGATTGACTACAAAAACTTAAGAGGAGCCTAGGGGAAGTTGAAGGTTGAAGGCATACAATGGATGCCATGTTGAGGACAATGTTTATACTTGTGTCGAATAAAACAAAAGGATGGTTAGGGAAGACCGTCGAACCATAATGGCTTTTTGATTGGAAGCATAAAAGAAGAAGGGTTTTGATTCTTGTTCAATATCTTTGATGTTTCAAAAAAGAGACATGTAATCGTCGACTTGAGCAAAATACAATTGGGAGTAATGGTTGGAGAACAAGACTTGTATAGTAAGAAAGATAGAAAGGGGGAGCACATATGTTTGCAGTAGCTATGTAGGAGGCAAGAGTAGATGTCTTCTAGTGAAGAAGACAATGGAAGTTTCTAGTTAGGGGAAGTTCAAAAGCCAACAGAGGCAAGTTGAATGAAGCCTTGGGGTGAACAATTGTGTGTTGTAGTAGCTCAAGCCTAAGTGTTGAGAGAAGCTAAGGGCTGAATAGTTTCTAGAGCCAAAGCCAATAAGAGAGCCAGATCTCAAGCTGAGGATCGACAATGGTGTGTTGTTCATTCCCAAGATGAAGAAAAATTAGAAGCTGGACCAACAACCATTTTGCATGGAGTCCAAGACATAGTAGAAGTTGTTCTACAAACCATTCTGCGTTGTATATTAGGAATGGAACTAGGGAAGTGTACATTGTATGCAAGCATTTGTGTTCATTTTCTAGAGATGAATATATATTTGGGATTTTATTCCCCGAGGGGGTTTTCTCTAGTTAAAAAATAGACTATGTAATGTGGATGGTAAACTAAAATACAATGACATTCAAGAGATTCACTACGAAGAACATATCTTAAAACATGGAAATTCAATAAGATTCATATTGAGTAGCTGAGAGTGATTTGTCACCAAGTCCCTAGATCAAGTTTGAATTTTTAGATCAAATTTTCAAAATCTCATTCTCATCTTCCTTGTTTTTTTTATTTCATTCGCTAACCATGACTTCTAGGTGTTTCACACTTTTCCTACATTTACTCTTCTTAATTTTAGTCCATACTTTGTACAACAAACTAGAGTTGCATGAAAAATCTTTGATGGCAATAGAAACTATAGCTATGAAAATGAAATTACGAGACAATTTTGGTGACAACTAATTTATAGATTGTCTTGAATCTTTGTTTAATATGTAACAGTTTTAGACAATCTTAAATATTTCCTTGTAGTCAACATTCTTACTATGGTCATTGGACTAAATGCTTTTGTATGAGTTTCATATACATTTTTGGAAGTTGTATTGACCAAAGACCCCTTGAGGTTGGGTGTTGCACTACATAAGGCATGCTTCTTTTGGCTTAGGGGAGGTATCTACTCTACCAAACTTTCCCGGGACTTCTAGTTGATCTCATCTTTCTTTTACAAGCCATCTGGGTGGGGCAAACCACAACGAAAACGAAATCATGGTGGATGGCTTAGTGCTATGTCAACCTCACAAGTGAAGGCCCCCTTGGAGTTTCGTACATTCCTTTTTTCAAATGCATGTATTCAATAGCTTCTCAAACTATTGCATATACTTATTTATTTATCGCATATTTTATCTATGACATATTTAGCTTATTTTTTGGTCCAACATATTTGAAAAAAATCTTTTGGTGGTATGGATGGTCTCTGGTGTCTGTTACCTCCCCATGCCTAGGGGTAACTAGAGGAGATCATGTTTCGTGGCCCGCAATGTAGACAATGATCCAGACCATGTGATGATCAACATGTCCACAGATGGCAGCCTAGCAACCCCCTTCATTTATCTTTACAACTACAGGTCAACCAAGGCTAATCACATCCAAGCAACCAAGTGTATGGGATATGGTAAACCAACGTCACCATGAGGTATGTTAGTCCTTCTTTCATGTGAAGTGTTGTGCTTAATTTGTTGGGCATGTGGATGAGGATCTTTGTTTGAAGTTGTATAATGGATCACTGGCTTGGGAAATTGTGTTAGTTGCCTTGTTTCACCTTGGTGGTCAACTTCTATTCCCTAGTCTCGTGTTGTCACCGCCTAGGGAAAAGGGGTGCTACTGGGGGACCCTCACAAGGGTAACGTTCCTTTCCCCACCATACTTAACACTTTCCATTTTGGAGCCTCTCTCATTGTACTAAACTTCGATAATGGGTCATGGTACATTCTCTCATGAGAAGAAGGGGCTGAAGGCCCAGAGGTTGATGCAACTGCTATATATATGCTATGCTATAAATGATAAAGTCCACCATAAAAGCCTGAGGCCAACTTGAGCTCTACCCCCTCTAATGGTAATCGCCCCTGTCCTAATGCGAATGAATGCACAAATTATAAAGGACTACAACCAGTAAAATATGGAGGAATGAAGCATGAAACCTTTTAAAGGGGTCTTGCAAACGATAACTAGGTATCAAAAGGCAAATTAAGGGGTTCAAAATGCAAAAAGTACCAAGGAAAGTGTATCTCAAGTAGCAAACGCTCCCTCTACAAAGGCGCTCATAGAAATGGATTTAATGATACCATAAACCATGAAGTAAGCCCTAATCCATATCATTATCACACTTACTCTTGAAGGGTTTCTTTGTTTCTTGCTTCCCTCGGGACCTATCCCTCTACTTGGGTCTGTTGTCTAGGTTGGCACACCCAATAGGGTTGGATGAAGGTCCTCCCATTCTTAAACTTACCAACTCACATGAGGTCCTGGGTTGGTGTGATTCTTGAAGGGGATATCGAAGTGAATTGTTTACATGGCTTACGTCTTAAGTAACAACTTATTTTGCATGTTTTAAGGATTAATATCTCTTATGAACATTGGTTTACCTTGCCTTATACTCTGCTTTGTTTTGGATGGCTCTGACATGGTTCTTTGAGGGACGTCCTGGGCTTGCACCCAGGACGTTGTGCCTTTATTGCAGGATTGTGGCACGTGTGATGGAGAGCAGTGAGTCATCTAGTGTCTCACCACCTTCAGAGATCCTCTCTCACATCCTTGGAACCTTGGATGATGGACATATGGGCTTGGTTTGAGTAGATTTGACCATAATGTCACACAGATGGGATGGAAGCCCACAAGCAGGGCAGAGTACCCCAGGGATTATTATTCACTAGATCAGGGATGTTGCAGCAACAGACTACCAGACACCATGCAGAGACGAGATGCAGCTTGGATGTAGCACCTTGGATTCTAGACATTAGACCTCATTTGATGATGATGCCATCATTTAGAGTTTGATGGAGATGGGTTTTGATGGACAGTTGGGTTACCAAAGATGATTGGCTTGACCTTGGGTGAGGAGATACATTTCTTGACATCACTTCACCTTGGATTGGTGCCACATGGCCTTTGGAGGCTTCCTCCTTGCCTAGGAGGGCTTGACGTCACACACGTGTAGCCATTCATGATGTATTTTTGCACTATAACATTTTTGTAAAGGATTAATGAGGGTCGGCCCCACTTGAATTGAATGCTATGTTATGTTTGTGGACAAATTGGCTAGGCTAACCTCATATAAAGGGGCTAGCACTAGCTTTCTTGTAATCATCATCACTCCTCACCATTGTGGGGCAACACTTCTAGTATTTTTTCTCCTTAAACCATTCTTGGTCTTTTCTCTTGTGCACCATGCTTGAAGGAGGTCTTTTGTGGATGCTTTTGCTCATTTTGGATGGATATTTCTGCAATTAGGGTTTTATGCTCTTGGTGTCTTGGATGAACTAAGTAATTTTCTGCAATTCTATGGTATTTTGTTGATGTAAATGGTGAAATTGCTATTTTGTTGCAAGAAGTCTTGTTTTGTTGAAACCCTAAGAGGGGAACATAACTGCTTCTTCCCCTCACAAAGTTTTATTTGTCCAAGTTAGTGAAACATCCTTGTTAGGGTAACAAAACAAGACTTCTTGCAACAAAATAACAACTTCACCATTTACATCAACAAAATACCATAGAATTGTAGAAAATTACTTAGTTCATCGAAGAAACCAAGAGCATAAAACCCTAAGAGGGGAACACAAGAGCATAAAACCCTAAGAGGGGAACATAAGTCCTTCCCCTAAAGTGTTAGCAGATTAGGATTTTAGCCCTAGACAATTGATCTTTGACCTAAGTGAAGCTACAAGAAGGGAGAAATGATATCTAGGGCCCAAACGTGCTTGCACCCTAGATATCCTTTTCCTCAAAGTCTAAAGCCTAAGGCCCAAACGTGCTTGCACCTTAGGGTTTATACTCTACCTCTTGGTTTCAATTATATCAATTTTCAAATTTGGATGCATTTGAGACTCCATAGGCCCTAGAGTAAGAATGACACTGATCTAGAAGTAATCTTGTGGTGAAAGTAGTTGCTAAAGTCATTTTTCTAAATCTCTCAAGTGTCCTACTAACTATACTAACCCTAACCTTAGCAAATTCACAATAATTATTGCTGCTGTTACAAAAGTTTGCTACAACCATTGAAAAATGTCTTAATTTGTTGCATACACCTAATTACAGGTGGTTTAACTTGTTCAGAAATCATCTCTATCAAATTGGATAATATTCTATTGGTTAAATGCTTGCTTTTCATGGTCAATTGTTTGAGCATTAATTGTTGCTGCTGTTGCAAATCATTTATTGCTGTTATATAACTGTTTACTGCTGTAAATTTGCAACAACCAATGCAATTTAACTGGTCTAGTATCTAAAGAGGTCATTGTTGCATACTTTAGCTTGGTAATTGTTATATATATGCTACAAATTGTTCTTGTTCGTGGCAGGTACAACAATCACCTTACAACCTCTCTTTCCTTCCTAGACCTAGACCAACTAACAGGGGATCAAGATAGGGGGCGGTAGGCTTGGCTATCAAACTTGCTATTCGAGCCCTTGAGGTCACCGGGGAAGCCTCCCTTGTGGTGGACCTTCTCCATCACTAAAACGAGGGAAGATTCTACTTTGGTGACAGTGGTTTCTTCCATAGTTACGCAAGATTTGGGGACTTTGTGGATGTTGATATTTTGGGCAACATCGGGAAGACATTCTCCTTAGATTGGCCATGTAACTTGGCTAAGGAGAATGGTCTAGGCGTAGTCTTTATCCTTGATCATATGACTTGACAAGGACCAACAAAGATTCGAGGTACATATGCATCATGCAAACATTCTCCTTCGATGATCATGTGACTTGGCCAAGTAGAATGGCCCTGGGCATTGATGTTTTCCATGTATTAGCATCGGGCATCCATTCTCCTCAGATGGCCATATGACTTGGCTAAGGAGAATGGCTCAGGTATAGTCTCTATCCTTGATCATGTGACTTGACAAGGACTGACAGAGACTCGAGTTGCTAAGTGGGAGAAGTATACATCAACTGGGTGCATGCCAAAGAAGATTACACCAACCATGCTCAAGGACAACCTTTCTATGAAAGAAGAAATCCAAGAAGTATAAGAAGACCCATTTGAGCATTAAAGAAGCCCCAAGAAGCAATTCAAGACCCAAGAAGAGAAGTCGGCCTCCACAAGTAAATGACAAAAAACAATAAAGTGAAATTGAAGACCTAGAAAGAGAAGTCGGCCTCCACAAGTAAAAGACAGAAAACAATAAAGTGAAATTGAAGACCTAGAAAGAGAAGTCGGCCCCACATAAAAAAGATAGGTGCTTGGACAAGTATAAATAAAGGCAGAGTCATTTCATTTGGAAATACATAGCTCTTCTCTTCAAGTGCGCACTAGCCAGTTGTAGTGGTGAGATTTTCGCTATCTCTTGGAGTCCTTGTTATCTTGGTGAATGCGCCACACTTGGAGAGGCGCTAGACTTGGAGAAGCTCTCTCTTGATTGTATCTTGGCTATTCTATTGAGACACTAGCTCTTGGAGGCACTAGGCTTGGGGGAGGACATTCTCTGTATGGTATTTTGATCTATTGATGGTGATGTATTGGTAATATCTTGGACTAAATTCTTCTCGAAGAAAGGTTGTTGGGTTTTCTCCCAACGTTGGGTTTCTTAGGATAAATTCTTGTGCTCTTGTGTCTATTGTGCATGGTTAATATTTCTAGATCTTGTTATTTCTGCTGCATTGTTATAGTTGATATTTTCAGTGCGTTGTCCACCAAGACCTTGGACAACCATGAAGATGGAACATCAAGCATGACGAAGACCTTGCAAAGGATCAACAGGGCATTATGTCCCCTTTCTCTTCTCTCTATCCTCTTCTTTCTCCATGAAATTTCCGCACTCCAGTGGGGAATTTTGTAAATAATGTGTTAGCATGGTGGGTCAATTATGTAAAAGACTTAGTCATGTGGACTTTGCCATTAGGGACGTCCTTCCAYCGATTGTTTTTTCCTTAAGTATTTATTTTTATTTTTTAATTATAAATATCTGAGTTTTTCACTCAAAATCCTCCTAAGTGGTGGAATGGCTCTTTAGTGACCAAGCCCATGGTCGATTRATGTCTAGGGTAAATCTTTATTACCATGCTAAACAKTATCTAGAGTCTTGTGGAATTTCATTTAGTCCCCTTTAGGTTTTTTAATGGCTTATAAGTTATGACCCCCTACACCCTTGTATAGGGGTGTGGGTGCTCAAATCAAATGGCTTATAAGTTATGACCCCSTACACCCTTGGACGAAGTTTCAGCTCAGTTGGACAAGTTTTGCTAAGCCAATGTCCATGAAGAGTCTAAGTCGGTGAATAATCAACAAATAATTGGCTAAATTAAAAATGCCAAATTTTGCCTAAAGTTGTAAAACATGAGAAAATAGGGAAAAGTTGTTTCCTAAGTCATTTCTATGTAATAGGGGGTCAAATAAATCAAATCCCCCCTTTCCTACCCCTCATACAACTTAACTTTAGAGAGGGGGGCGAATTTGTCTCTTGTGGGGTGCACCATTTCCATTGGATTGGCCATTGGGTGATGGGGACCACAATGGGGGCCCATTCCACACCTTGGGCGACCCCTCAAGGCACTAGGGATATGTATAAACTCTAGGAAAGGGGGTTTTCACCCCCATTTTGCTTGCTGCCCTCTCTCATGGTGCGCTCCCCCCATGCATGTTGAGGACAAGTGTCAAGTCTTGAGAGAGACTCCCACCTCTCTCCAAAGTATAAAAGAATGCTCACCCCTCCCATTTGAGACTAGTTTTTGGATGAGTTTTTGGCTTGGGAAAGTTTGGAGAGATCTCCAATGTATTCTTGTTATTCTCTTTCTAATACAATCAAGCTTTGGAGGAAGATTTTGGGGTTGGCTGGTGTACTTTTTTGTGTGGTAACTTGTTGTGTTTCATTGCTGGTTTTGCATTTGCTTATTGAGGCCCAAACAAACTATTTTGCTTGGGTTAGTTCTATTTCATTTCTGTAATAGTTCTTTAGTGAGTTTTCTTGCAATAGCTAAGTAGTCTATGCAAAATTCTTGGTTGAACTAGTGTAGCTACTTTGTATTGTTTTGAAACCCACCCTTGTGAGCTTGTGAAGCTAGTTTGTGGAATACAGGTTGCCTAACTTGGAGAGTGGGATTCCTTGGTTGGATGCCCCACTTCTTCAACACTTTGTGAGGAGCAAGCCCCTCTCTTCCTCCACATTTTGGGAGCAACTTCCTTTTCTCTCCCTTGCTGTTTTATTTTCTGTTATATACCATTTCACTACAATCTTTCAATTACATGTTTAAATATTGTAAATTTTGTACATAATTTTTCACCAACATATCATAGCATTCTAACTTCATTTTTGGCATTTTCTGCACATTTTTGCTTGCTGTTTTGTGCAGATTTGTGACAGGTTAAGGGCGAATTCTGCCAAAATTTGAGCAGAAATGAAGTGTAAAGGGCCACAAAGTCACATATTTCGGCCAGCAACACTTCCAAGGAGTAAAACATTCCTTCATCCCCTCTTCTTCTTTCAAATTCTTGATCTGAAATTCATTGTAAAGTTGGGAGAGTCTCTCAACTCTTCTTTCTAGCATTTTAAGTTATATTTCAGCAAACATATTTCTTTTCCTTTTGCCCACCTTGGCCACAAAATCGGTAGGCTTGTCCTTCACATTGTGCCAAAGTTGTGAGGCTTTAAAACTTGTTTCTCTTTTGCCCCACTTTGCCCTTAAGACAGATTGTGTGGCTAGTTGTATTTGTTATTTCCATTTTCTTAGTTCTTTTTGCCGACATTTGTCAATGAAATCGGTTGGCTTGTCACCACCTCGTTGCAATAGTTGCGTGGCTAAATCTCAGTTATTGTTTTCCTACCTTTGCCCTTAAAGCAAAGTTGTAAGGTTAGATCTCATTCTTCTAATTCAATAAGTAAAATCTACCTGCCCCACTTTGCCCATTATTCTCTCCCCTTGCGATTCATCCGATCTTGGGTGATAAGAAGGAGTGAAGGTTGTGTGGCTAGTATAATAGGCACTTCAGATCTTCTTCTGAAGTCAAGAAAGGACTGTCCTGACCGGTGAAGCTAGAGGAGATAAAAAGGTCTCTCCCTTCTCTCCTGTTGAGCATCCAGCAGGAATCGACTGACCTATCAAGCTAGAGGGTGTATCGAGGACGGCTTGCCACCTCCCCTTGTGGAGCATCCAGCAGTTCGTCCAATTTCTTGGCCCAAGGACAAGGTTTTGGAGGTAGTCACTTAGTTAGGTCTTAACCCATAAATTAAGCCTAATCTAAAAAGTGACACTTAAAATTATTTAAAATCAACCAAGTTACATTGCAAAACTTTCACTTTTCGAAGCATTTCAATTACAAGCTCTTTCCTTTCAACCAATTTATCTTTCTAAGCAATCTTGTGGTTGAAATCTTATTTGAAGCCTTTTCATTTCAAGATTGGAAATATATTCTTGTTTCATTAAAGTTGTTATCTTTTCAAGCAGTCATTTTCTTGAAGCATTTCATGTTATTGTTTATTGCAACACTTTTAATTTTATCTATGGTTAAAATCCTTTTCAAGAAAGTTCTATTTCTAGTAAAGTGATTCAAATACATTTGGAAGATTATTTGTTTGTGAAAAGAAACCTAGGCATTGATCTTGAAGATTCAACATATTCTATCTATTATTTGATCAAGCCCAAAGAAAGTTATTGTTTTGTAAAACTCATTGTTGACCTCTTGGGCATTGGGTGAACCTCAAAAATTAAAAAAAAAACTCCTAGAAACTTAAAGAATTAACCAAGCCTAGTTACCATTAAGGTCTATGCCCCTTGGCTTCCCTAGGAGTTGGCCTAGAAGGAAGGAGTCTGGATCGAGTTGACAGTGGGTCTAGACTCAGGTACTTGACTCCAAGGACATACCAAGTGGGTTGGAGACTTATCCACGTTTGTAGGTGTGTATTAGGCGGCAACACAATGTATAATTATTCTATGATAGTTGTGGCATGAAAGGAAATTTTGTATTGAAATCATAAGGCAATAACTATCAGATTTGAAAATCCAAAAATTCAACATGGTTTCAGAGCCTTGTTGAAATATTGCCACTGCACAGTATTTGTTAGCCGTCATTGCACTGCTCTGAATTTGAAGCTAACTGAGCATTTATTGGGCTGAGTTGGTGAGAATTTTGGCTCTTCGCCTTGCCCTAGTGCACCTGTTGCACTTCTTAGACTGACAATCCGTCAAAGTTGAAGTTTTAGGGTTTCAGGCCTATTAACGTCTTGCTAGACATTAAATCCTCTGGTTTCAGACTTTCTCTTGTCAAGATGGTGCCCCGTATCAGATTAGAAGACAGGTTGGATGGTACTACAAATTTTAAATCCTGACAGACCAGGATAATCTTCATCTTGGATGAAAATGAGATTCAGAAATATGTAAAACAAAATATCTCAGAACCAGCGAGTGATGAAAAAAAATGCCAAACATTAAAAGAATGAAGCAAAGACTAAAAGAATCCTGATAGATTCTGTAAGAGACCATTTGATTCCACACATTGATGAATTGAAAACTGCCAAAGAAATGTACGATGCCTTGGTGGGATTGTTTGAAAGTAAGAACACTAGCAGGAAGCTAGCCTTGAGTAATCAACTCCGTTGCATCACGATGACCATGTCGGATTCAGTGGCCACCTATTTCATGAAAGTTTCTTAGTTAAAGAATCAACTTCAGGCTATTGGAGACACCATTGATGATGCAAAACTTGTCACAATAACTCTTAATGGGTTACCTTCTTCATGGGAACCATTTGTTCAGAGCATTTGTGAACGAGAAAATTTGCCCAAGTTTGATTGGCTGTGGGCTGATTGTGTATAGGAAGAGGCAAGAGTTTTTTCCAAGAACAACTCGCAGAAACCCCACAATGAAGGAACTCAAACCCTTGCAGCTCATGCAACAAAAGAGAAAGAACAAATTTTGGAAAGAAAAATACAAGTGAAGGATCAACTCTAGTCCGAAAATGGAAAAAGAAAGACCTCTCAAAGGTCAGGTGCTATAATTGTAATGCATTTGGTCACTTTGCTTTTCAATGTCCTCAGAAGAAAAGAAAGGGAAGGTAGCATGCATCAAGAATTGATGTCGATTAGAATCCACCACAAAAGAAGACAAAGAAATCTAAACTTGATGTGATTGCAGATGAACTTCGGAAAGACTTTCTTTTAGTGACATCTGATTGATAGACAATAGTGCTTTGAGACACATTTGTTCTTGTTTCTATTATTCTCTTACCATAGAAATGTTGCTTTTTTCTGCTATTTTCTTATCCTGGACAGACTACCATGGAGAAATGATTGTTCACAACACTAGAAAAGTGTTTCTCTTGTTCTTGTTATTGTCATTATTTTTGTTCAGGGTTGGTCATAGGTGATAGCTCTGAAAGAGAGCTATTGTGATGGTTGCAGGTAGCAACATATTAGATGGTCTCTAGTTTGAGACACAGAGCAGACTGTCCAAGACATGGAATTGTGGACATGACAATATACTTCGATATATTGAAGGATAAGAGAACGAAGTTAGAACCTTCGGAAAAGAAGGGTACTTTCGTGGGATACAAAGTGTCATATAGAGGAGCAGGAGGCTCCGAAGGACGACCATACAAATCCCTCTAGTTCAGTTGCTTATCCTTCAGACTATCAAGAGGACCCAACAGGGCCAATGGATCTACCTAGAAATGTTGCAGTGACCAGGAAGAGGCTAGCTTGGCTTCGTGACACTTTGCAGTATGCAAAAAAGTATACAACTCTGAGTGATACTTTTAGGGAGAGAAAACGACCTCAGAGATTCTTGCGTTATATGGCATTGATCAGTCACATCATTGATTCCAAACCTTCCAGTTATGAGGAGCAGGTGGCTCCACCAGTGGTGAGGCAGATAGCCCCACCAAGTACCAGAGTTTAGAGGGAGTCAACCCTCAGGATCTAGTAGAAAGGAGCAACCTCCTAGGATAGTTCATAGGAGGTTAGACTTCAAAGGAGATCAATAGATACAGAGGGAGAAGATGGTTCTAGAGATTGTACAGACTCAGAGGGAGTCAAGTTTCAGTGGGAGCATGCAGATTCAGAGTGATCCTGATCTCAGAGAGAGGCAATTGGCTCAGAGGGAGAGTTGATCATTTAGAGGGAGTTCCCCCTTAAGTGCAGGTGGAAGAGAAACATCTTCTAGCACTGACAGACATATGTCATTAGTCGAGGAGGCGAGACAAAAGCTTCAAAAACATGAGGCTTCTAGGAGATGCGAGACTTCTTGGGAGGATTCTCTTGTTTAAGTAGATTTTGCTACAGTGACAGAGGAGGCAGACAGTCAGGAGGACTGGGGTATGAATTTTGCCTCAATCACAGAGGGAGCAACCAGTGAGGGAGACTGGACAACAAGGTTTGCTTTAGTGACAGAGGGAGTTCGAGGTGGAGGAACTTGCCATATGTGCTATTTCTTGGGATTAGAGGTATGACAAAGATTAGAGGAGATCTTCCTCAATCAGGGGATATTGATGAGGTTCAATATGATGGACTACGTAGTCTTTATCCTTGATCATGTGACTTGACAAGGACCTATGGAGACAATTCCAAAGAAGTTGAGTGATTCTGCTTCAGATTCCGATTTGGTGGATCCCACGATGTACAGGCAGTGGATTGGATCCTTGATGTACCTGGTTAATACCAGGCTAGATATTTGCTTTACAGAGAGCACCCTAAGCCAGTATTTGGTTGAAGTCAAGGCAGTTCCATTGGGTTGGAGTAAAGCATGTGCTGAGGTATCGACATGATACGTTTGGATATGGTTTGTCTTAGATGATGAAGTGAGGTTGCAGGGATATACAAATTCTGATTGGGCATGGAGTGCAGTAGATAGATTGAGCACCTCGGGGTGCTACTTCAGCTTAGGATCGATTACAATTTTCGAGATAAGCTAGAAGCAGGCTACTGTAGCACTCAATACAACAGAGACAGAGTATATCGTCGCCAGTGTCGCAAGTAGTGAAGTAGTGTCGCTTCGAAAGCTTCTTGCAGGACTTCATTTGAGACATGGTACAAAAGGGAGCAATGAAACTCTAGTACATATCCACAGATGAGCAGATTGCGGACATTCTCACCAAGCCTCTGTCCAAGGTGATGGATAGACGAATAGCATCAGGCAAACATTCTCCCAGAATGGCCATGCTGACTTGGACGAGGAGAATGGCCCATGTGTAGTCTTTCTCCTTGGTCATGCTGACTTGATAAGGAGTGATAAAAACTCGAGGACCTCCAGAGACAAGCTTGGCGTGATGTAGAATGTCTCCCTCGCTGAGAGGGAGTGTTGATGTTTCGGGTAATGTCGGGAAGACATTCTCCTCAAATTGGCCATGTGACTTGGCTAAGGAGAATGGCCCAGGTGTAGTCTTTATCCTTGATCATGTGACTTGACAAGGACCGACAAAGACTCGAGGTACATATGCATCGAGCATACATTCTCCTCAGATGGCCATGTGACTTGGCCAAGGAGAATGGCCCAAGGCGTTGATGTTCTCCATGTATTAGCATCGAGCAGACATTCTCCTTAGATGGCCATATGACTTGGCTAAGGAGAATGGCTCAGGTATAGTCTCTATCCTTGATCATGTGACTTGACAAGGAATGACAGAGACTCAAGGTGTTATGTGGGAGAAGTATACATCAACTGGGTGCATGCTAGAGAAGATTACACCAACCATGCTCAAGGACAACCTTTCTATGAAAGAAGAAATCCAAGAAGTACAAGAAGACCCATCTGACCATTAAAAAATTCCCAGGGAGCAATTGAATACCCAAGAAGAGAAGTCGGCCTCCATAAGTAAAAGACAGAAAACAATAAAGTGAAATTGAAGACTTAGAAAGAGAAGTTGGCCCCGCATAAAAAAGACAGGCACTTGGACAAGTATAAATAAGGAAGAGTCATTTAATTTGGAAATACACAACTCTTCTCTTCAAGTGTGCACTAGCCACTTGTCAGTTGCAGTGGTGAGATTTTCTCTATCTCTTGGAGTCCTTGTTATCTTGGTGAATGCGCCACACTTGGAGGGGCCCTAGACTTGGAGAAGCTCTCTCTTGATTGTATCTTGGCTATTCTATTGAAACGCTAGCTTTTTGAGGCATTAGGGTCGGGGAGAACATTCTCTGTATGGTTTTTTGATCTATTGATGGTGATGTACTGGTAATATCTTGGACTGAATTCTTCTATAAGAAAGGTTGCCGGGTTTTCTCCCAAGGTTGGGTTTCTTAGTATAAATTCTTGTGCTCTTGTATCTACTATGCATGGTTAATATTTCTAGATCCTGTTATTTCCACTGCATTGTTATAGTTGAGATTTTCAGTGTATAGTTATTCTATGATAACTGTGGCATGAAAGGAAATTTTGTATTGGAATCATAAGGCAATAACTATCAGATCTGAAAATTTGAAAATTCAACAGTGGAGGGCTTTGCTCAAGTACAAATCATGCGACAACAGTGTCAGCTTTGGTGCCATTGTGGTAATAATAAGATAAGATGACAATCCCAAGCAATAAGCATTTTGTTCGTGGAGTGCTATAGAGGACTAGATTGGACATTGTCTTTTTATAGAAAGTCAAATATGTAGGATTTGAGCTTTGTACTCAGATGACTTATGGAATGGCCCTTTTGGGCCACATATCATGCACTTGGAAGTTGGGGGTGGTCCTTGCTCTTTCTCCCTACTTGTATAGTTTTATTGTTGATCATTGGTGTGACCTAGATAATTATTGTGTGTTGATTACCGTTTTGGCTCATGATTCGCTATTGGGGTTTTGTTTCGTGTATGCACCAAATCTTAATGCGAAGAGGAGTTGTCTTTGTGATTGGATGGCTTCTTCCTTGTCTAGTGTAGATTGAATTGTTTGTGGTGATTTTAACATGGTTGAGTGGGAAGCTGATATGGGTGGTGGTGTTGGCATTGTGTTTATTGATGTAGAGAAGCAGGCTTGGGTGTGGTATAAGTCGGTGCTTAAGCTCTATGACCCAAATTGAAAGAAAAAAGTATTGGATTATGGGTGTTGGTTCACTTGGTCCCTTTTCAGACAAGGGAAGGACATAGTTCAGGAAGATCAAGTGTATGAACCTTGAGATGACATCACTTGATTGATGTATTTGTAGATGTTACAAGATCAGAATGCTTGCCCATTCAAATTGTTATCACAGTGGGACATGCAATGGATTCAACACCTTCTTCCTTGTTCAAGCTTAATGTCTTGCACTTGGATTCACCTTTTTTTTCATGCACTTGTCCATAGTGTGTGGAATCTCATCTCTTGTCTTGTTGGGGATAAAGGCTGACTTCTTTGGTGGGAGGTTTCTATTTGTTCGACAATTAAAAATTCATGGGAAGGTGGGGGAGAATGATAGTTCATAGGCATCGATGGGAGTTGTGAGAGGCTAGATAGAGGCTTGAGGAGGATCTTTGTAACATTACTCTATAGGAAGAAGCTGCTTGTTTGGAGGTGGTGGCATGTAGAAAATAGGTGTACATTGCCAGATGGGCTAGGATTCGCTCCAAAATGCAATTTATTTAAGATACGGATGGGAGTTCCAAATTATTTTTTGACTTATTGAAAAAGATGGTAACAAACAACGTTCTTGGTTTACTAAGGCTTAGGCTCAATGGTCCCCTTAAAGAGGGCCCTATTGAGATCAAAGGTATGTGTGGTTTACATTTTCTTCATTTTTTTCACCCTATGCTTCGACGAACTTGTTTATGGATGCCAGGGATTTGTGTTATTAGGTGATTCCTCATAAGGTCTTGAATAGGTTAGATAATGACTTTTTGAAGGTGGAGCTCTTTGTTGTCGTTTGCTTGATGCAAAATGGGAAGTCCCCACATATGGATGGGTTGCCATGTGAGTTTTGTAAGGCGATCTTGGATATAGTCTGGGATGATTTTTACTACTTGGATCTAAGGCCTTCTCCTTAGGCTGATTACCAAGGTTTTTAACTAGGGTTTGATTAAGTTGATTCCCAAGAATGTTGCGAGAGACTCCACTTTGGGGTGGAGACCTATCATTTTTCTTAGAGTGGCCTACAACATCTTGGATAAGGCAATAGCTCTTTGGCTTTGTAATGTTTCCATAAAGATTGTTTGGAGGAAACATACATGTTTTGTATAGGAGCGATTTGTCTTGGATATAGTGTTCTCAACATGGGAAGCCATGTCATGGGTCAGGGAGTTTGACTAGCAGTCACTCTTCATGAAGATTGACTTTTATGAGGCTTATGATTGGATTCATTGGTCTTTTATCACTAAGTTATTGACATGTTTAGGATTTGTCCCACGTTGTGTTGATATGGTGAACATGCTTTTTTTAGTGGCTTAACTTTTGTCTCAACGAACAACTCCCTTTCTCCCCCATATTATGTTGCATCGGTCTATTCGGTAGGGGTGTCCTCTAGCCCCTTATCTTTATGTGTTGCTAGCAGATGCTTTGCGCTATCTCCTGGAAGCTGCTCACATCCAAGGGAACATATTTGGTATTTCTCTCCTAGATAGTTTGGAGATGGTTAACAACCATTTTGCAGATTTTTCTCTTCTTTCTGTGCATGTAGATTAGGGTTCATTTGATGGAGCCAGACATTGTTTGACTATCTTTTTTGAGGCCTCGGGGGTGGTAGTTAGTAATAACAAAATTGATTTTTGGTTGGTTGGTTTGGATAACCCCTTTGACTAGATTCCCCCAACTTGGATTTTTGTTCACCCATGTGTTATTGCGTGATGTCTTGGCATTCCCTTTAGTGTGGGTCTTTCTTTGGTTGCCATGTGGGATTGGTGTCTTAACATTTGTTGAGTTAGCTTCTCTTCTGGTAGAATAAGGATCTTCTAGTTGTTGGGAAATTGATTGTTGTGGGAAGGATCCTTAAGGCCTCTCACATCTATTATGTGTCATGTTGGTTAACCAACAAGGCACAATTTTGGTGGTTGGAGTTGATGTTGAGGTCGTATCTGTGGTCCAAATATGGTGGGGAGGCGAGCCTTATGATGGTGCTATGGGATGTTTGTAACTTTGTGTCGTACCCAAGGATGAGGGAAGGGCTTGGTTTGATTGATTTGGCTAATTAGGGAACATTTTTTATGCCTAGTGGGTGTTTGCTGTTTGGAGGGGTCTTCTCCCTAACAGGTATTGTTGAGACATAGATCGTGTATAGCTCAACATATTGGCAGGATACATGGGTCCTTTGGTTTGTGTGATATCATTCTAGTGCCACACCAGTTTCAGATCACTAACACATTTATTTTCAAGAATATTTGGTTTGCGTGGATGAAGGTGGTGGTTTTTGTTCGAGGGCAAATGGCTAGCAGTCGTGTAGGTTGGGATTGAGCTAGACATCCTAGTTGGAGTTGAAGTATTATGGCACTTTTATTGTTGATGCTTTCAGGCATGACGGTTGAGCAAAAAGGGTATCTTTTTTTCACGCGACCTTTAGGATTTGGATGTGTGTTCATGTAGAGATTGGTGCACCTTGGCACATGCCTATGCCTTGATCTCTATAGACCAACCTACCGTCATGGAGATTTGACTTGGCTAGTAGCTTAGTTCAGGGGGCGGTTTGGTACCGAACCGATCTAGTCAAGGTGTGACTCGATCGATTCAGTGCCAAACCGACCCAACTGATAGGGTTGGTATCTGCTTGGTTGAGTTGGTCTTGGAACCCACTGCGGCAGACTGTGCATGAAAATTTTGATATAAAGAAAACAAACTAAAACCTACTTTCTAACAACCTAAACCCTACCAAAAAACTATAAAGAAACACCCCCCCATTTGCCTCACACCTCTCTCATTGAGCATTTGGAATTTTGGAGCAACATTGAAGAGTAGTGATTTAGATGAGCTTGGAGCTTGTTTGGAAATTATCTTGAGTTGTTTGTGGTGGATTTGGCATGTAAGTGAGGAGGCTACATCCCATCTTCAATCTTGGAGGAGTTGTACACCAGATTCTTGTGCCCACTGCCTATTCTTCTCATTCCTAGGTGTGTTAATAGTTAAATGATAAATTTGGCCCTATTTTATTCTCTCATTAAATTGCAGATTTGAAATCCGTCTTTGAAGTTTTGTACTTTTAGCCTTCTAATAGATTGAAGTTTAAACTATGAACTTTGCATATTAATATAGGGTTTGCAATGTTGCATATTTGAGTTTGTAGATTGGAATTTTACCATGGCCTCAAGAGTCAAAGACTTTGCATGGATCCATGCTGATCTTGTTGATAAGGAGATATATTGCAAATATTGGAAGAAACACATAAAGGTTGGGGGAGGGGATTCGTAGGTTGAAATAACACTTGGTTGGTCGAAGAGGCCAAGTTGCCCCATGCATGGCACCATTGGAGGAGATTGGACATATTATATTGGAATTGCAAAATCTGTTTGCCAAATTTGAAGAAGACAAGGCTGGGAAAAAGGAGATGTTTGTAGCATGTTTTTCGGACTCTAGAGTCTAGAGGCCATTTAGAGCCTCATTGATTATGTATTTTGTTTCTGATATGTATTGTAGTCGGTGCCATTTTGATAAATTCACTCTTACATGGTATGTACATGAGTAGACTTTGCATATTTTGTCTCTATTGGTTTGGAATCTTTAAAATATATTTTTTTCCTTATAAAATATTTTATGTATTTTTTAGTAAATTGTGTCATTAAAATCAGATCGGTTCAAGTCGTTCCAAGTCGGAGTCCGAGTTCAAGTTGATCCTTGATTGATTCTGAGTCCATATAAGGATATCTGATATTAATATTAATTGTACCAACTGAGTCCATACAAGGATATTTGAATAATATCCCCATCATCCATATCTATGGCATGAAAATCTGAATGTAACACATTTATCCATGCTAATCTTCAAATCTTGAAATATTTGAATATTTTCACCTTCAACCTGTGTGCATTGAGTATGCTATGCAGTATTTGCAATCTTTTAGCCAAATTAACATTGATGAAATTATGCTTGCTACTATGGTTTATGGAAATAATAGCCTTTTCTTGCCAATCCTTTAGACAAGTTAACATTGATGAAATTATGCTTGCTACTATGGTTTATGGAAATAATAGCCTTTTCTTGCTGAAGACGTCCATGAACTTGTAATAGGAAGTTGTCACATGAAAATAAACTCTTCTTCACAGCATGAGACCACCTGTCTAAAAATAATGGCTCATATGCTTTATCTGAAAGTGCCTTCTTCTTGTCAAAGTTGGGCAACTTCTACCATATGGTAGTGTCATCTTTTAAACCAAGGCATAGCCCAATTCTCCAATGAATTTGCCATAATTTCTTTGCGTACTTTATGTATTCTTCAATGCTAGAGCTACTAGATTTTCTTGTAAAAAACATCTTGCTTGCTATAATCTGAAAATAGAACTAGGGTTTTGAAGAAATAACTTACTTTTCAATGGCTCTACTTTGTGTGGCTAGGGTTTTGAGGTGGCAAATTTGAAATAACTGTAGCTCCCTTGATATTGATGGGAATATGTATTATGACCACAATTATGAAATGCCATGGCCACTTTGTATCTATTGGTACTAGTCTTGCGGAAAACTGGGTAATTTGTCAGAAGATATATGTTGTGCAATCCATGCGTCCATCATCGGGAAAACCCTAAAATAGCTGATTTTAAATCAGCGGTATCTTCACTTCTTGGACTCCATCTTGAACCTTTTTTTTTAACTTGGGTGTTTTTCGAGAGGGATTCAAATATACAGCTGTTTTCTGTAGAAATGAGTTTCATTTTTTTCATGAATAAATGCAAGGTGTAGGATGTTATGTATTGACATCTTTTATGCTTCTTCCATCTTTATTTGCAGCTATGGGATATAAACATGGAGTCAAGTCCAATTGCAACTTTCAAGGTTCATGAACATCTACGGCCTAAGGTCAGTGTTCCTATTGGGACTCGGTTTATGCCAAATATATTAGAAATTAGGATGTGGTGATGAAATTGTACGTGAAATATATGACTCCATTAATGAAATTTGATCAACTTCTGTTTTTCGATCATCCCTGTATTTCTTCGTGGTCGTTTACTTGCATTCATAGTTTGTTTCGATTACCAGCTTCTGCTTCCACTTCCTTTTGGTCAGGAAGGTTTATCATTGGTTCCGCCTTTTATTGACAGAGTTTCATTTCTAATGTTCAAATAGTGGCTTGGAATGCAACTTTAAATCACAGTCACAAAGCACATTTAAGAACCCCAAAGTATGATATAAATATGGGATTTTGACAAAGCACAAGCGTGTAGAAGATATTGCAACATACAAGGAAAAATGCAAAATCTGAAGAATTTAAATAAAATTAACAGGAATAAATTTATATGTTAGGGATTGATATGATCATGATTCATAATAACCTTTGTAACATTGAAATTTACAGGCAATAAATACCCTTTTTCCTCATTATAGTCATTAATATTGAAGATTTTCCAGGTCCTATCAAGCTGCCAACTGGGTCTGTCTTTGACCTCAGGTTGGCTCTAAGTTTCAACTGTCTAACAATGGTTTGCTGCTGTTTTAGGACAGCAAACTGTTCAGTGTCTTCTTGCTGATTTGTTACGGTTACATTTGCAATTTTAGGTGCTCTAGCATGTAGTTTTAGTCACCAAAGGTTAGCACATGTATACCACAATAAATGTAACACACCTAGAGATCTTTACAGCTGAAAATAAGCAGATCTAAAACACTAACACACATGAAAATGTACATAGGTATTTTTGGTCAACATGACCCTGAATAAACCCCCCCCGGGGAAATCCAGTTTGGAATATATGTCTATATATGAGAAGAATAGATGGTGGAATACAACAAGTACAAAATATAGATGAACCTGATACAATAGCAGCTTGATCCAAGCTGAAACACAAGTCCAAATGAAGTAGGTGCGCCCCTCATAAATGCTCCCAAATCCACTAAATCTGAGCCAGATGCAAACTGTGAGCTCTTAATGGAAAACCCCTCCACAATACTCTTATACTGGTGTGTGGCCTCCCTCTGAAACTGATCCCACTACAATCTGACAAGTGTAAGACCTCCCCACTGCTGATGCGCCCTCCTCAACACTGGAAGCTCCTCAATAAATAAACAAGGCTCCAAGCCTGATGGCTCTCTCCATGAAAACATGTGCCCAAGCTAGCCTCACCTAATGCTTCAAACCTCATCTCCAAGCTCTCTCTCAAACTCTCCAAGTGAGCAAATGAGTGAATGAACTCTCTTTTGCCCTTTGCGCCCCTCTTGAACCTCCATAAGGAAACCTAAGATATGGATGGCTGAGATCATCCCATCTCCCATCTAATCAAAGGTTGAGATCTCTCCAAAAGAATCTCACTCAAAAACCCACTTTGGATTAAGTTCCCTAAGTTCACTTTATGTCTCTAATTCACCCACAAAGTGAATTAATAGTCATTTTAGGCATAAATGACAAAATTTCACTTTTGACTTAAATCTCCTAAGTCAAAGTGAAATTAGACATAAGGTACAAGGCACAAAGTACATAGTACTTCCCACATGTGTTTAGGAGCTCACAAACACACGGGGAACACCTCCCAAGGTACATAATCTCAACAAATATGACTCGGAACACTATTTTGCCATATTAATAGTGACCCAAGCAAAAATGGGAAAAGTTTGAATTTTTTGAAAATTCAAGTATTTCGTGACAAAGCTTTTAATAACAACTATGTTACTTACATGCTGGAGACTATGTCTGCATCAGATTGCCAAATGGTTTTACCGTATATTACTGTTAACCTCTGTGGAGGGCTTCTCTGGTTGTTCTCTGGTTGTTCAAGTTTTTATCCCTGGATGCAAATTTTCAGATGCTATCTCCATTATTCTTATTGTATTATAATTACATAATTGGTTAACTAAACTTAGAAATTTAGATACCTCTATAAGGCCATTTAAGCACTCTTTCAGAGTTCATTTTATTTTTCCTCATATTTAGGGCCATATTCTTGAATGGATGTGTGATTCGTTTGGGTGCAAATATACTGAGCATTATGATTGTGGACCGTGGTAGACACCACATTTTCATTTATGTATAAATCCATCTATCTATTAGACATTAGATATTGGACCTGAAAGTCATTGGTTAGTCAGTTTCATGGCAGGATATGATATTTAGAGAAGGTGGTAAAGTCCGATTTTAGAGACTAGCTATGCAAGTCTACATAGGTAGCTGATTGAATTCAAACTGGATCCTGTTTTGTAAACTATGTTTATGTCAAAAATTTAATTTTCTTTCAGTAGTTCAAATTTGCTTTATGGAAATAATTGCCAGCTTCAAAAACAGAAGTGATAGGATTCTTCCTTTCTAATGGACAACACCAGTTTCTTTCTAGCTACCAAACATTACAGGTTATTGCTGTAAATCGCTTCCTCGAAATTGTAACAACTGTTACAACTTGATTCTGTAAATCTCTCATGTTTCAGGGGTTGTTCATAACCAGGAGTTAGTACATTGTTACTCTTTTTGAAATGAACAGGGTTGTAATTGATGTATTGCATGCAGATAAATTTTACAGACTTTTATCTCATAATTATGTTTGGGTTTCGTCTGAAGTAACAGTTACAGCATCCTGGTGAATATGTCCTTCAAAGTTCAGATATATTATATATTGTGTGTGTCCCTGCTTTATGTGTGGATCTAATTATCTGAGGTGGAAGTATAATCATTAATGGCATCTCCACTGATGCTTCGCTGACGACTTTTAGTAACTGCAAATCAATGGGAGGTTCCTGTACCTGTTGAGGGAATCAAGTGAAGCAGTGCAGAATTAGCTGGGAACTGCTTGTTGTCAATGGGCCTTATTAAGTAGCTCAAGTGGTGGCATCCTTCTAAAATTCTGTTCACTGAGGCATTGTGTCATAGGTTCATGTTACATATGCTGGATGTTGAATTGTGAGCCATTTAATTAATAATGAGTGTGGATATACAAGTAATGGTTGTGGACTCTAAATATTTTGTTGGATAGTCGATTTTTTGAAATTGTAACATTATATTGGTCTTTTTGCAATCATATCTCTCTATTTTTTAGTTATTGTTGTTCTTTTGTATGGCTTAATGTTTATAATTTCATTCAACTTTTTGAAATTTTTCTTTCCCTTGGCAGCTAAAGCTCAATTGTCTTACTTTTTGTGATAAACCTTTACAAACTAGAATTCAGTATGTTCGTTAGGTTGACAAAGTGACTGCACGATCTATAATATTTATAACATGAATCACAAATTCTGGATGTTTCTCTGCTAGATCTGTACGTGCAGAGATAACATGCATATGGACCCATGAAATATTAAGTAGTTATTTTCTATTTTCTTATTTTCTTTTCAAAATACACTTATTATCTTAGAATTCAATATCTGTGTTTTGATGCAAGATAAACAGTTTGCAAATGGATATTTTATGTATTCCTTTTTCTTTATACCTATCTTGTCATGAACTGTAGTTTCAACTGTTAAATATAATACTAAGAGGCTTTTTTCGTGGTCTTGCAGTTATGTGATTTGTATGAAAATGATTCAATCTTTGACAAGTTCGAGTGCTCCCTTAGCGGAGATGCACTTCATGTTGCAACTGGGTCTTATAGGTTTGTCTTTCTGGATTTGAAGGACCTACTGTGCTACTGCTTCAAGCAATTTAATTTCATTACGAAGGCATCTTTTTTCAATTGGTTAATGCTTATATATTTGTGTTTATATGGTTTCATATTGTATATATATGTATGTATGTATATGTATGCATATATAACATGGGCATACATATCTCGTGTGCTTGACACATTCCAGTATAGAACCATGGAAAATACTAAATATCTTCGAAAAGTATTTTATTTTCTTTTGTATATGTGAATGACTGCCAGTTATTATTTTCCTATTTTGCAAGTCAATAGATTTTGTACTTATGGATCAAGTTAATGACTACCTAATTATAAATTTGTACTTACACCAAGTTGTAGGGATTAATGAGCTTGACTACCGAATTATAAATTTGTACATACACCCAGTTGTAGGGATTGGTGAGCTAACCCTATTTTTATATTCATTACCTTTTTCGGGATGGATATTGAGTGAGAAATGGCACTTCTAAATGGATTGAGTCAAGAGCTTCAAGAAGCATGCAAGCAGGAGGGAGCTGATGTGCATGCAGTGAGAATGGGGATACATACCTTTGCACATGTATGTTTAATCATGTCTATATATTGTCTGTGCACATGGGTGTTTGCAAACACACTCCCTCTCTTCCACCCCTTGCAACACATATCTCACATGCATGCTATGAACCAAGGAATGTTTAAATATTAAAAATTGTTAAATAATATAGGAGGGAAAGTAGTATTATGAGGTGCGCCAGGTGTTCATTGATCTTGGACACTTGTTTTGGTACGATGCATAGAAGAATTAATAAATTGGTATTTGATATCAAATATTATCAAATCATAACAATGGAGATGCATTTTTATGGAAAATAGGTGACATAGTTGTTGACTATATATGTTTGTTTGTGATGCACAACCATACACAAAAAGATCCAAGTACTATACAAACTTGCAGCATGTAATTACCACAAGAATTAGGACCGTTGGAGTTATCTTGCAAAATTTCAATAATACTTATCTTGGAACATCAATGCCATATATATTGTGAAAAAATTGTATTGATGATTTGTATCATGCATGCCACTCTTTGTTAATTTCTTGAAACTCAACAATCAGAAATTTTATGCCAATAATTTAACAACTTATAATTTAATCTACTGCTGATATAAATTCTGTAAACTATGCAGAAAATTTACAGCGGAGTTTTAACCATTAAAATGCACAGTGGAATCATAAACAACACACACATTTGACTACATATATTTTTGGGCAATGCCCCTGGAAAAACTCTGAAGGGAAAACTAGTAAATGAGAGGATTTTATTGGCTTTAGAGGAAGAAAATAGTTACAACAGCTAATTCAGAAATTTCTTACAACCCAACAAACTTAGTTTGTATGGTCCTGCTTTTTCGGCTCACAATGTGTATGTCACTCTCTCACCTCCTCACACAATGTGTGTGACACAATCACATGAGCAAAGAATCCATCTTTGCTCCTATGGGCTCTCTGTGTGTCTCTCACTCTCCTTGGATATGCTTTTATAATCTCTTAATGACTAAATCCCTAACCCTAATATCTCCACGATCAAGATTAGATCTTGCCTTCCCAAGATCGATGGTTGTGACTTAACCTCTCATCGTGATTTTCACTTAAGTCACTCAACTTTATAAAAAAGTCACTTTAGTCATTAAATAAAAGCCACATTAACTTTATAAATGCAATTATAAAGTTAAAGATCTAGAGAGCATCGCTCAGACACCTTTGCATGCTAGGCACTGCCAATGCGGAAGTACTTGTCTGAACTACCCCAAAAACTAACACTTCCTCTTAGCGATGAAGGTACTTCTGGAACCTCCACCTGGATCTATCTCCAATCCCATCACTCCATCTACTGCTATAGCTGCTCTCTTTAAACCAGAAAGCTTCCTTGCCACCTGCACCGGATCCTATGCTTAAGACTTGTTACTCCTCTCCATGTCCTTAGGAGTCTCCTCACACTCCTGAGCATCCAACTGTGTCATCTCATGCCAGTTGAGACTCTTGACAGTACTAGAAGTAGCCTCACAACCACCTGTCACTGACATTGATCTTGAATCCAAGATCCCCTTGGACTCACACACAGGCTGTTCCAACAATCTGTATAACCTCCCCTGCCTGACACCAAACATTGCTATTGCGTCTAGGGTAGCTCCCTTTGGATATATGAGCACATATTCACGCTGGAACACATCTCCATATCCCTCATCCTCCAAAGATGATACTGAGAGCAAGCTTACTTTCAACTCCGGAACAAACAACACTTCTGCCACCTCCAGAGATCCTCCCGACTCTAGTTGGAATCTCACACATCCAACCCCCTTTACTACATGCATGGGACTAGTCCCACAATCCACATGACAGTCTGAGTCTGTCTATGAAACATTAAGGAATATCAATTTCATTTGCGTCATATGGCGAGATGAGCCACTGTCCACAATCCATGCTCCAATGTCCCCAAACTCTCCACTACTATTGCTTGAAAGACAAGACACGAGAAAATTCTTTTTCGAACTTCTCAGCAAAATCATCGATCTCAGTGGATGTTGATGTTGCTACCTGTGTTTCCTTCTTGCTCTTCTTCTTGTTTGGACACTGACTTGTTTAGTGGCTAGTGTTATGACATGCAAACCATTTCACTTTGCTCATGTCCTTCTTTCCATCTCCCTTCTTTTAACCGAGCAAAATCCCTACAATCCCTGCAAATCCTTGTGTCAAAGTCTTCAGTGCCACTCTTTAGAGTTCATACTCTGATACCATATTAATTTCATGAAACCCAACAATAAAAATTTTTATGCCAATAATTTAACTAAAAATTTAATCTACTGCTGATATAAATTTTGTAAACTATGCAGAAAATTTACAGTTGAGTTTCAACCATTAAAATGCACAGTGGAATTATAAACAACACACACATTTGAATACATATATTTTTGGGTAATGCCGTGGAAAAACCCCGAAGGGAAAACCAGTAAATGAGAGGATTTTATTGGCTTCAGAGGAAGAAAATAATTACAGCAGCTAATTCAAAATTTTTTTATAGCCCAACAAACCTAATCTGTATGGCCTTGCGTTTTCGGGCAACTTTTTAGCACAACTTTTTTGGTCGCTTTTTCGCACAACTTTTTCGGTTTTTTTTTGCACTGATTTTTCGGCTGTTTTTTTGCACTGCTTTTCGGCCTTTCCTCCATCTACAAATTCACCCTCTTTCTCAGCCAAATCACCCTCTTCCTCTTACCTCACCCACCCTCACACTCTTTGTGAGTCTCTCACAATGTGTATGTGACTCTCTCACCTCCTCACACAATGTGACATAAGCACATGAGCAAAGAATCCCTCTTTGCTTTTATGGGCTCTGTGTGTGTCTCTCACTCTCCTTAGATTTGCTTTTATAATCTCCTAATGACCAAATCTCTAACTCTAAGATCTCAATGGTCAAGATTAGATCTTGCCTTCCTAAGATCGACGGTTGTGACTTAATCTTTCGTTGAGATGACTTAAATAACTTAAATCACTCAATTTTATAAAAAAGTCACTATAGTGATTAAATAAAAGCCACATTAACTTTATAAATGCAATTATAAAGTTAAAGATCTAGAGAGTGTCACTTGAACACCTCCGCATGCTAGGAACTGCCAATGCGGAAGTACCTGTCCGAGCTACCCCAAAAACTAACTCTTTAAAAAGTTATTTCATTTTCTACATAATAGACATTGATTGTATTTGTTTATTTATTAATTTCCATATTTTAGGAGATTGAATAGTTATTATTTTGTTTTACATTTCTGGGGGGTATCTATTCTCTACCATATTAGCCCAGGAATTGCACTTGACCCCAGCTGCTTGAAACAACCCACTTGCATGGGCGAGATGGCCTACAGGGGATAAAATATGTCACTGGGGATTTGAACCTTGATGGGGGGTGTGATACACCCCTGCTTTTCCAACTAACCAAGACCCCAGTGACAGTTACTGCGTTATTTAAGATCAGATGCATTTTGTTGCAGAGTGCCGCCTTCTAACCATTGCAAAGCCTGAAGGAGAATGCACACATAAATTATATGTGGAGGACATTAATAGTTTTCACGGTAAAGAGAAGATAAGAGGAGCACAAAGTTCCAGAATTCAGTTTGACAACATTTTGAAGTTGCATTGATAACAGAAATAACAGAAGGAATCAGGAGCCTGATAAAACAAATAGCGTGATTTAGGGCTATGCAGTTTAAACTTTGGTTCAACAGTATTTTAATTTTATTTTATAATATTTACATTGAAATGAAAAGGCAAAATTAAAAAATGGCCCTTTTTTGAAATTTTTCATTTTTCTGAACTAACCCTTTTTGCTATTATATGTTTCTGTTACCACATAATGATATGTCTTGAAAGTTTATTTCTTCCAAGATCTGCACTGATTATCTAGATTGGGCTGTTTTAGACAATTGTTTCTGGATTTTTCTGATTTAACTTTTTAAGCATTCTTCAGCAATGCATTGATAAAAATATGCTTTGCATTGTGGCCACAGTAATATGTTCCAAGTCTTTGGTTGTTTTGCTGGTAATGACGAAGGAACCATTTTGGAAGCTAGCAAAAGTCCAAATAGGTATGTAACTTTTCTTATAGCGTTATAAGGAGCCCCTCTACAGGCATATTTTCATATTAACAGCTTGGACTATCTAACATGCTTAAAAACTCTCTTCATGTGCATGCACATTTACTGTGAGAGGGTGGGCATTTGTTTCGGATGTATTCATTATGGATTGGACTTAAATGTTCTTGTATGGGGCACACTCTCCATCATTGAGACTAATATGAGAGCATGAAAACAAAGGCATCCACTTTTCCTGCATATTTATCATATCGTATCATGCATTGATTTTCTGAGTTCTTTGTTGGCTGTAATTTAGCGTCACGTTCTTAATTAAACCATTTGGAGGCTTATGAAATGTATGTAGTTTCAATATCAGGTGACTATTTCTGCCACTACTGCTATAATGATTTATATATTTATTTTTGGATGAGACCAAATTAGTATCTCAAAACTGGTCTTCATCTACATTATTACCTGACAATAAATGTGAAAAATAGACAGATTATTGTTGAAGCGGTGAGTATTAAAGTTCTGTATTCCAATTTTGATTAGACAAAAATTATGTCAATAACAATTCTTTACTGTTGTTTTGTCTATTGTATGTTTGTTTGGGGTTCATGTCAGAAGACGGATTTTGCCAACACCTTCAAGGCCAGGGAGGTCTCTTGCAAGTCTTACACGTAGTCGCACTCGCCGAGGTTGTTACAATACTCATTGATTGTTTTGAATTTCATTCTCCTTCATGTTTTTAGGTGTTTCTTGCTTTGAGGTTGCAAATTAGTTTCATATATTCTGGGCTTTTTAGGGTCCATTTTTCTGCTGGTTGTCTAAGTTTCTCTCTCCATTGTTGTACTTGATCAGGAAATGAAAGCCCAAGCGGGGAGATAAATGGAGGTGCTTCGGATTTTAATTCAAAGTTACTTCACTTAGCATGGCATCCAGCTGCAAATGTCATTGCTTGTGCTGCTTCAAATAGTTTATACATGTATTATGCCTAAATTAAAATATCTCCTGTAGAATGTAATCAAAGGGCAGGTGATATTTTCGTTCACCATCAGTGGAGCAATCTCAAGTTAACCTATTGCCAGAGAAGCAGCATATATGATTATGCTCCTGAACTTGATGTGCGGGTTGTTACAGCTCGTAGCATGTTCATGTACTTTGTTCCAGGGTATAAAAGCTACAAAGGATCTCCTTTTATAAAAGGTTGTGGTGAAGCGCCCTCTTTCCAAGAAAAAGGTGAACGTTGAGGAATTGGGTTCTGTTGTTGATTCTTTTTAGCACGGACCAGGCTCAACCTTAGCTGAAGTGATTAATCATTATTGTACTCCTGAACAGGCATGGTCATATATTATAAAGTGTTTCACCAGCAAGTAATGGGAAAAGCTCTCTCTGGTGTATTATCACACAAGACACGCAAGTGTCATGTAGTCTGTGGCACTAACCCTAGTGCATGGGTTCTTAGTGGTAGCCCTACTTGGCAATTAAGGGTTTTCTGGTTGGTTTGCATGTAATTCTCAAATTTCATAGATGGGTTTAGCTGATTTGTCTGGTAAATCTGAAGCAGATTTCAAGCAACATCAATGCCAAGATGTAACAGTCATTCTATTTTAGTGAGTCTTCCTTTATAATTTAGAATAATGTCTAATTCTTCTGTTTATCCGGATCTTAATAGTCAATACCTGTACTCTGAAGTCTCGACTTACCTTATTTATGGCATCAGTGTTTATTCTAAATCTGTTTCTACAGTAAATGGAATTATGTTACTGTTCACCTGAGCACATTGTTATTAAATTGAGCTCACTCTATGAAGGCAAACATTTCTTGAGGCATAGAACTGATGGAAACACAATCCTCTTATTGGGAAAACTTTTTTCATATGTTATATCCTATATTGCACTGAGTTTTGGGGACAGGATATCCCTCCATTTCCTAGGGACCGGGGGATGGGGATGGGGATCGGGATGGCAAAAAATATTTAAGAACTAAAATTTACAAGGAATAAAATATGTAAAAACCTGAAAGAATGAAAATGTTAATTACAATGAAAGTAAATGAAGGAAATTCACGTGCAAATAACTTGTAAACTTGAATGATAAACTATAATAAATGATCATAAATTGAACAAACTCCATAAAATGATAAAAGACAACTCCTCAATACTGCTCTAGTGATTGAAATTTGACATTCAATAAAAATTAACAAGTACATAGTCCAAAATAGCAAAGCAAGAAAAATTTATTCCATACTTTATATCTCAAAGGGTGAGAGAGGCTGAAAATACTCAGAAGGTAGAAGCCTTGGAAAATACCCATGGGCTGATACAATGGCTTTTACTTTCCAACTAATTTCAGCCTCACTAGTGTTTAAAATTGTTTTCCCTTTTTTCCCTTTTATCTTTTTTCAAAAACATTGCCTAAAATTCGCTGGCTTTGACAGGTCGCTGAGGGCATCCCCTGCAGTCTGTACGCTCCTTGGGGACAGGAAAGCACCGAGGATGCGTCTCCAGCGCAACTTAACTTATGTCTCAAATAACATCAGTAAAACATGATCTCATCTTATGTTTTAATTGAGAATGTGTAAATAACAAGTTAGAGATTGCACCAAACAAAAAAAAAAAATCTTCTTGTGGTGTCAATGATATAATAGTTGAGTGATATAAATTGGGAGAAGAAACGTGGCAATTGGAATAAGGGACTTGTCTTGAAGCCTGTTTATATAATGTATCAATAACACATTTATTTACAGTTGTGAATGATATTTAAATTAGTTGGTATCTCACTTAAGCATTGAGCTGCTGGTCTATATTTTAGTAAAATTAATTAACAAGATCATAATATATCTGAATTGGAAAACCTAGTCTTTGACGAGTTCCTTTCTTTGGGGATAATGTTTATTGTCTTCCATTAAAAGGTTGGATTATATCAATTGTTACATTTAAGAGTCAAAGGTAATCTATAATGACTTCCTAGTACAACATAGGCTAGGAAAGCCAATTTGTCAGCGTTGGCTCTGAGGTCTGGGGATTGAACACCTTTCCTGAATATATTAACTGTAGTTGTGATCTGACATGTTAATTCAGCCCTGTTTGTGTAATTATCAATAATGGTTATTTATTAGTGATTTGTCTAAGTCACAGGACACGTCCTAAACCCCCTCCGTGTCTCGTGTCCATTGAATATGACACGATTCGACCTGGCACATGTCAGATTCGATGCAGCTACGTGTCATGTGTATGGGACACAAACTTAAATTGTGTTCGACACCACATAAATTCGTGTCACGATTTCAAGACATGTGTCCCACAGAAAAGCGTGCCACGGGCCTTCAAAAGCAGTTTTCCTCTTCTCATTTCACTCATTTAACCCACAGGTTGGAGCAACAAGAGACTTAGAGTGCAGCAAAGAGATTTGGTGGAGTGTGAGAAGGGATTCCAAGTGCCAAGCAAGTGGATTTGTCCACCATTCTTCAAGTTTTTTTCTATTGCAGCAGTCCAAGAACTTTGCTACAACAGTCATGGCTCAATCATCAACGGCAGTTGGAAGAGGGAAAAAGAAAGGGAGGGATTTTCCTACTATTGTTGCCCCCTCTCCTTCATTTTCAACAGGGTCAGCTAATGTTCCATTTTCTGGAAGTGGGGCTGCAACAACAAGTTCAGAGGCTGAAAAACATGTTGTTTTAGCAAGGCAACAGGGTCAAGAATCGAAGTATCCATTGTGGAAGTATGTCACAAGACATCAAGGGCCCGGGTCCAAGTTAAAGGGGGGAGGTAATATTCTTTGGACATGTAGTTTTTGCAAATCTCAATTTACAAGCACCTACTTCTGAGTAAAGGGCCATTTGTTGGGCACACCTTGTGGACTTGGACCATGTCAAGGAGTGAGTGCATCCAAACAAAGAGAATTGGAAAGAGAGGTCAATGTTGGCGAGGGGATTGTGGCAACGCCATCTAGGAAAACCAAGAATGAGGATCCTCTTCCATTCTTGAGGAAACCATCTAGCAAATACCCATTTGGGGGTGGGACTGCAACAACAAGAAAGAGGCCTGCAATGGGTCCAATGGACAAGATATTTCAGCAAAAGAGGCGAGATGAGTTGGATCTTACCATTGGGTTTTTTTCTATCTCAACTTCATCTCGTTTAATGTTGCACGGTCTCCTTTGTTTATTGAGATGTGTCTAAGTCTAACTCAAGGGGCTCCAACAGGGTACATGCCTCCTAGTTCAGAGAGGCTTAGAACCACATTGTTGGTTAAGGCAAAGAGGCAGGTGGATAAAATGCTAGAGCCTACTAAAGCAGCTTGGCCTGCATTTGGTGTTAGTATTGTTTCAGATGGATGCACAGAGGCAACACGCCATCCACTCATCAACTTCATGGTGTCTTCCTTGAATGGACTGGTTTTCTTGAAAGCGGTGGATGCTCTTGGAAAATACAAGGATGCACAATATATGGGTGAGTTGTTCATTAAAGTTATTGAAGATGTAGGTGTTGATTCTTGTGTGCAAATTATTACAGATAATGCACCTGTTTGCAAGGCTGTTGGCATGGTTGTGGAAGCTAAATATCCACAAATATTTTGGACACCTTGCATTGTTCATTCCTTGAATTTAGCACTTAAATCCATTGCTTCGGATGTGACATGGATGGGAAGTCTTATTGAGGACCCCTGTCATATCCGCAATTTTTTACAAAACCATACCAATGCCCTCACAATCTATAAGAAGTACACACAACTATCATTGTTGAAGGTTGTGGATACACGGTTTGCCTCCTCTTTCATCATGCTTAAGAGGTTGAGGGAGGTCAAGGCCGCTCTTGGGTCCATGGTTATTTCAGAGTTTTGGTCTTTTTGGAGAAAGACCAATCAAGTTTCTTCAAAAAAGGTCAAGGATACAGTGTTAGATGATGCTTGGTGGGAGAGGGTAGATCTTACCATTAAGATCATGGACCTTATCATCTCTTTGTTACGATTTGCAGACACAAACAAGCCCATCCTAGGAGAGGTTTATGAGGGGTGGGATTCCATGATTGAGTCCGTGAGGACCATTATTTTACAGAATGAGTCCCTTGAGTATGGGACACCAACAAAGATCTTTTTCACCACCATACAGGATATTCTTATCAACAGGTGGAATAAGAACTACACACCTTTGCATTGCTTGGCTCACTCTTTGAATCCCAAATACTACAACAACGAGTGGCTCAGTGGTGGGACTTCATGCAGATTCTCGACTCACATGGATCATGAGCTTTTAGAAGGGAGGAAGGAGGCATTTAGACGAATATATCAGGATAGAGCATCCTTTGATGAGGTGGAGGCAGGCTTTATAGATTTTTCCACTGCCAGCGGGAGATTTTTTAGCTATGATGTGCTTAGAGACAGGGGGGCTAAGAAGCCCCATGCTTGGTGGGCAACTCATGGGTTAGCATGTCCTCCTCTACAGGAGTTAGCCATGAGGATCCTTTCTCAGGTTACTTCATCCTCTTGTTGTGAGAGGAATTGGAGCACATATGGGAATTTGTACAGTTTGAAGAAGAGCAGGCTTGAGCAGTCCATGGCAGAGTCAATGTTGTATGTGCACACCAACCTCCATCTTATTTACAGGTAGAGGGAGGAGTGGGTGAAGGAAAAGACAAAGATGTGGGATGTCTTTCCTGATGATATAGGTTTGGACGACATTGTTGCGTTGGCATTGGCCAACATGGATCTTAATGGCCCAGTGCTAGAGCTAGTCACTTTTGAGGATGATATTCCTCTTGAGGGGTCATCCTCCACAACAACTCATCTAGTTCCATAGATTGGATTGGATGATCATGCAGAGCAGCCGGAGATTGGAGGAGAGAGCAATGGCAACGATGTTGATTTTGATGATGACGACATGGATTTAGATGACTACTGACCAGTGACACTCTTGTGCTATGGGATTCTTCCATCTACGGTTCTAGTATCTAGTTCTATGGTTCTACCTTATTTTGTATTTTCCACGGACATTCCCACTTATAGTAGCCTGTAGCAGTGATTCAGGAGTCGGTGTTTATGTAACACATTTTGATTTTGATGACTTAATGAGAAAACTGTAGTTTATGGTTTGAATTTCTTGTGTTTCAAATTTCAATGTTTGTCATTATGATTTTAATATTTATCATGATTCATGATTTATGTTAGAACTTAGAACTTAGTACTAGTTGTATGATGTATCATGATTCATTGTATGATTAAATAATGAATTTGTAATATGTATCATG
>JASDQU010737323.1:195839-206408 GCA_032191745.1 Picea mariana
TATATATATATATATATATATATATATATATATATATATATATATATATATATATATATATATATATAACGTGTCCTGTTTCCGGGGGACGCCGTGCCCGTGTCTGACACTCGTATTTCCGTGTCCTCTGTGTCCACATGTCTGGTGACTTAGGTGATTAGCTTTTTCTTTCTCCTCTTCATTTGTGCATATGTAAGAAGACATTATGATTTGATGAATAACAATCTGATGGTTCTCTTCTCATGAGCAAGGTGTCCTCTTTGTTCACTCTTTGTATAATCTGATATGGTGTCAAAGCCATGAAGAGAAGAAACCAAGGCTGAAAGCAGGCCCTAGGGACTGCCCTGCCCAGTGATGGTATGATGCATTGCAATACATCTTGAACGTAGATAAGGAAGCTGCCATAGTATATTGAGTCAAATCTAGAGAAGGAAGAATGATTTCTGTTTGAAGCAGTGGCCATTCAAATTTGATAGCTGTTGACCCATACAAATATAGTCGATGTACAAAGAATTTGGTTGTCTCTGTACAAGTTTAGTCCACATGTGTCTGGGAGTCAATGTAAGTCAATTGTTTTTTTGAGAACCTGCCGCTGTAATTCACCTCATACGACTGTCTTTTTGAGAAGCTGCCTTTTTTTAAGAAGCTGCTTTTAATTTGCCCCATATGGTTGGCACTGTACTGCCACTTTGCTAATTTTCCCTGTATGGATTGTTTCCATTTCATTTCTAGTGAAAGTATTTTTGTTAAATACCATTTGGGATAAAATTTTGGCTTGAAAATTTGAACATGGCCACATTGTCAAATATTATACTTGAGGGTAACCAAAAATTTAATACATGGAAACAACAATCTTTGAGTATAGAGGTTTGAACAAATTGGTATTGGGAAAATAAATCTGGAGTTGAACTGATCTAGATGCCTAGGAAAAGTATGATGTGAAGAATAGAGAGGTTGTCATGGTCATTAAGCTTTCTGTCACGGATGAGATGCTCTCTGAAGTTCAAACTGGGGATGATGCATTCACCATTTGGCAGAATCTTCGGAATTTGCAAGAAACCTCTGATAAAGGTAGAGCTTTTTCTTGAAGAATATTTTGTTTTCTATTAAGACGGAAGAGCATGATTCTATTCCAAATCGTTTATTGAAGATTAAAGAGATTCAAGACTAGTTAAAGGATACCAGTAGGAAGATGGAAGAGCATGATTTTCTTGTCATCATAACACAAGTGTCTACCGTGCTCCGAAAATTTATTGGAACTTTCAATATTAGTTCTAATATTGAGCTAGCGTTTGAACAACTTAGCAATAAGATTTTGTAGAAAGACTGGGAGGAGGCAATTTGGAGTTAACAGTGGTCATGATACTTCGGAGGTAACATTTGTAGTGGATTTTAAAGGAAAAGGCAAGTGTAGTAAGGCTAAAGGTGGGCACAAAGAAAGCAACAAGCCAAATGATTCAAGTAATTCGAAAATCGACAAGGATTCTTAAATGCTTTTATTGTGTAAACATTAGTCATAAAAGAAAGTTTTGTCAAAAGAGATTGTGGGATGAAAAGCACAATTCAGGGGCTTGTCATACTGAATTGAAGCAGGGCAATTTGACTGAGCATAATGAAGATGAATGTTATGTTTTTATGGCTAGGAATAAGGAGGTCCATGTAAACACAATTGACAGGAATATTGATTCTAGTGTTTCTCGTCATTTCACTAACATAAAGGTTTGGTGTCTTGATTTTACAACAGATAAGACAAGTTCCGATTCCTGTGATTTTTGCTGGTGGGGAAGAATATAAAATTGCTGGAAAAGGAAACATGCAAATGGAAATGCAAGCTAAATGGTTGCTCTTCTTTAATGTATTCTTTGTTCTCGAATTAGACAAAGAATCTTCTTTCTATCAGTGAAATAACGAAGCATAATCCTCATTTAAATGTGATATTTAGCAACAACAGGTGCTATATTGTTAATAAAAATAACAAGGAATTAGCTGACACAAATGTTGAAGAGCATGTGCTGTTCTGCTTGGTGAGTGTTGATATAGTTGAGGAACATGCTTTAATGGCTAGCGGTGGACAAGATATGAGTTCACTTTGGCATCAGAGGTATGGCCATTTCAATTTATGTAATCTTTCCTTTTTGACTAACAGGAAAACAGTGGATGGATTTACAGATACTTTGGATAAGAAAGACATTATCTATGGTGCATGTCTTGTGGGGAAGCAATGGAGAATGTCCTTTGATGAAGGGAATGCTTGGAGAGACAAAGTACTTGAATTAGTTCATGTAGATATATGTGGATTAATGAACACTGTTGAGATTTGGGTACCTTGGAAAGTGGTCCCCTTGTGTTTGTGAGCTTCTAAACACATGTGGGAAGTACTTTGTACCATGTACCATGTACTTTATGTCTAATTTCACTTTGACTTAGGAGATTTAAGTCAAAAGTGAAATTTGGTCATTTTAGCCTAAAATGACAATTAATTCACTTTGTGGGTGAATTAAGGGACATAAAGTGAAACTATGGAAACTTAAGTAAAGTGGGTTTTGAGTTGAGATTCATTTGAGATGATCTCAACCATTGACTTAGGATGAGATGAGATGATCTCATCCACTCACTTTTTAGGTTTCCTTATGCATCCTTAAGGAGGGCGCAAGGGCAAAGGAGAGTTCATTCAGTCACTCTTATGTTCATTTGAGGAGGAGGAGGAGGAGCATGAGCTTGAGAATGGAGGCATTGGAAGAGGGCAGCTTGGCTGCTTCCTTGCATGGAGGAGCTTTGGGAGCTTGGGTCCCTATTATTTGATGGTGGTCATACTTGCTTGGAGGAGGTCGCACTTGAGGAGGAGGGCGCATCACTAGCAGGGAGCATCTACACTTGGAGGAAGTCAGATCTGAGTGTCTCAGTGGAGAGGTAGCATACCAGAGCACATTGTGGTGCAAGGGTTTGTTCTTCAGCGCATCTAGGGTCAAGGGCGCTTCACTTCAGTGGATTTGGCAACAAGAGGAGAGGGCGCACTAA
This sequence comes from Picea mariana, assembly GCA_032191745.1. Lineage (NCBI taxonomy): Eukaryota > Viridiplantae > Streptophyta > Pinopsida > Pinales > Pinaceae > Picea > Picea mariana. Next base: position 198,858 of record JASDQU010737323.1, read on the forward strand.
GCTTGGGCGCATATCTCCTTGGATCCTTTGGCATAGCTCGAGAGGAGCTTGCTTTGTATACAAGTTCCATCATATTGTATTTGTTGTTTTATCTCATGCTTTAGACACCACTTATATATACTTCTATTCCAAACTAGTTTTCCCCCGGGGGGTTTTATCCAGGGTCATGTTGACCAAAAATACCTGTGTTCATTTTCATGTATGCTAGTGTTTAGAACAACATTATTTCAGCACCAAAAGATCTCTAGGTGTGTTATATAGCTTATGGTATGCATGTGCTAACATCTTGTGACAAAACTACATGCTAGAGCACCCATTTGGCCTATGTAACCATAACAGAACAACAAAGAAGTTACCGAACAGTTTGCTGTTATAAAACAGCAGCAAACCTTTGTTTGACAGTTGAAACTTAGAGCCAACTTGAGGTCAAAGACAGACCTAGTTGGCAGCTTGTTAGGACCTGGAAAATCTTCAAAGACAATACATTTTTCTGCTGCAAAGTATATTTTGCTGCTTGCAAATGATTTTTTTAGAAGAATGTGTGTGTTTTCCTAAAACCAAAATAGGATGTATTTTTTGAGTTAAAGAATTTAAAGTTATGGTTGAAAAACAATTGGGAAGAAGTATCATATTTCTTAGAACTGATAATGGTGATGAGTTTTGTCTTCATAGTTTCAATAACTTTTGTAGTCAAGAAGGTATATAGAGACAATATGCCACGCTATATACTCCACAACAAAATGGGGTTGTAGAAAGACGAAAGTGAATTTTTATGGAGATGGCAAGGTGCATGTTAGAGAACAAATCCATTCCTAACAAATATTGCAGAGGCAGTGCATAGTGCATACCATTGTATTCTTGCTAAATAGATCTCCTACAAAGTCGGTTCAAACTGTGACTTTAGAGGAGGCTTGGTTGGGGAAAAGCCTTAGGTAAGTCATCTCAAGGTTTTTGGTTTAGTGGTTTATGTATGGATTCTTGATGAGAAGCACAGTGTGTTGGATTCACAGAGAAATTAATGTTTATGGGGTATAATGACTGTCATAAAGCCTATAGATTGGTTGATATGGAAGCTAACAAATGTGTTTTTAGTCAGGTTGTTGTGATGGATGAACATGCTAGCGTGTTTCTGGATAATTCAAACCATAAACTAGGTTTGAAATTTCTTGTAGATGGCTGTGATATTGTTGAAAATCCAACTCTTTTGAGTAGGTCAACCATACATGACCCAATATATATGGTAGTAATGAGGTCACTGAAATTAGTCCAAATCAGTGTAATATTTGTGCTGAAATCAATTCAAATCAGCATGATATCTACGGTGATTTGCAAACTAATGTAGTTAAGAGACGTCCCAGGTGGTTCTATCAGACATTTGATGATGTTCACTAGGATGAGATTCCTGAACCGGGGAAGGAAGGACGGTGGTTGTGATATAGAGGTAAAAAAATCTGATTTTTGCAATTATGCTTTACTTGCTAATATTCAACGTTCTTTCGAACCTCAGAGTTATGAACAAGCCAAAGGACGGTCGGAATGGGAGAAAGCTATGCAACTTGAATATGATCTCTCGATCAAAAATGAGGCTTGGGTGTTGGAGGATGTTCCCATTGATTAAAAAGTTAAAAACCATTGGTTGCAAAGGGGTATATGAGGTCAATTACAAGGCAAATGGTACACTTGACAAGCAGAAAGCAATGCTGTTTGTGAAGGGCTTTGATCAATGGGAAGGGATAGACTATGAGGAGACATTCGCTTCTACTGTGAAGTTGGTTAAGCTCAGGTTAGTTCTAGCTTTCGCTGCTCACTGTGGCTTGACTATTTATTGAATTGATGTCAAGAGTGGTTTCCTCAATGGTCATTTGGAGGAAGAAGTTTATATGTATCAACCTCAAGGTTTTCAAGTCCTTGGAAAAGAACATATGGTGTGCAGATTGGTTAAGTCTCTTTATGGCCTCAAACAGGGACCAAGAGCTTGGTACATAAAGATTGACAAACTTTTGTAGAATAATGGATTCAGAAGAAGCTTTTTTATTCAAGTCTCTACATCAAAAACAATGATGGTGATGTGGTAATATTGGTGATATATGTAGATGACATTTTCATCACAAGTAGTGAGGTCAGAACAATTACCAAGGTAAAATCTGAATTATGTTCTGCTTTTGACATGACATATTTAGGTGCCCTACATTAATGCTTAGGTGTAGAAGATTGGCAGACTAACAAATGTGTTTTTTGTTCACAAGCTAATTATGCTAAAGGTCTGTTAGACAAATAAAACATGGCTGATTGTAAAAATTCATCTACACATATGGAGAAAGGGCTGGAAATTTAAGTTAAAGTTGACTCAAAATCAACAAATAAGTTGATTTACAGGTAACTGGTGGGATTCTTGATTTATCTTACAACCACTAGGCCAGAGCTTAGCTTTGCAGTCAGCCACATATCTAGATATACGGCAAACCCTAAAGTAGAACATTGGACAACAACAAAAAAGGTTTTGAGATATGTTAAAGGTACAATGGATTTTGCATTAATATAAGGTGAAATTACTGCACTTTAGTGGACTGGTTATATGGATTCTCATTGGGAAAGATCAGTGGATGATTGGAAATCAACAAGTAGTTATTTGTTCAGTGTTTGAACAGGTGCAGTTTCACAGGTTAGCAAGAAAAAAGATACGGTTTCACTTTCTTCTATCGAGGCAGAGTATAGGGCAGCAGTGAAAGGAGCATGTGCGGTAGTTTGGCTTAGAAGAATACTTGGAGATTTGTTGCTTGAACAAACCAAGCCAACATTTCTTTTCCATGAAAATCAAAGTGTTATAAAATTAGCAAAGAACACAATGTTTCATGAGTGCACCAGACACATTGATGTACAGTGTCACTTCATCAGACAACTTGCAGAAGCTGAAGATGTTGAACTTCAATATTTACCACACAAGAGAAGACTGTAGATATCTTCACCAAGCCACTTGGTTTAGATAAGTTTGCCAAATTTAGAGACAAGCTTGGTGTATTTTTCAGAATGACCATTAAAGGAGGATGTTAGTGTAATTATCAATAATAGTCATTTATTAATAATTAGCATTTACTTTACGTAAATACATAGTACATTAAGTACTTTAGAATTAATAATGTAAACAGGAAGAGGTTAAGTAATGTCTTTCTGCTCTTCATTTGTACATACGTAAGAAGACATTATGATTTGATTAATAACAATCTGATGGTGTCCTTATCATGAGCATGGTGTCCCCTCTGTTCAATCTTTATATAATCTGATAAGCCTGACAGGCCAGAAATTCCCCCAAGTTCAACATGTTTGAACTTTGAGTTCATCATTGCAGGTTGCCCTGCACCTCCTCCACAAGAATGAAATTTCTGTGAGCCTAATTGTGGCCTGAAGATCTTTGCCAAGTGTTCTAATCAACAACTATTTGTCCCTTGTGTAAAATGCCCACAAATATGCTTATTCTGATTCAATCTACTTCCAAAAAACATGCCTCGATATTTCTTACTTTTGACAAAGAATATGCAAAGTCCATTCGACACATGTTTCACGGAGTCTATCTTTAACTGCCACTCTTTGAAAGAGGGCTAACTAACCCGAAACACAGGATTTTAATGCCACTGATTTTTCAAATGAACTGGCATCATTTAATCAAACGTGTTTTGTTAGAAGCCCCCATTTCCAATCTAATCTTTCTTCAAATGAAATATTTGGTTGGTAGATTTCAGAAAGCATTTTGGTGTCGGTTTCTATTTATCATTATTCTAGTTAGGTTCCTTCCAGATAGTGCTAGCACAACCAAGATGCATTTTGAATAGACCATGCTCTGGGAATGTTTTATGGATCTCAAAACTTGATCTTTATCGCAAATGGGAGGCATCATGGTCTGTCACAATCTAGCCATGCATGGGGATAAGAGCTCCATAGTTTCACCCAGGTTTGGAAATCTATCCTGGAGATTGTTTTACCTGCCTAACTTGGAAGTAGGCTTAATTGGCCTCCTTTTGTAGGGGAATGTTGATTCTAAATCTTTTATTTTCAAAATAAGAAATGAACTTAGATTTAAAATTTTATAGATTGCATTTGAAAAAGAAATTGCTTGGAAGGCTTGCACAGTGGTGTACACTTAATTGGTCTTTATACTCGAGTTGCAAGGTAAGCATAACGGATGCTGAGTCGAGCTGTTACTCAGATTCATTTGATGAGACGCTTTGGGAAAGCCCATTTTTGGCTAATTGTGAATTCCTGGAAACTGATGGTGAAAAATCTAATGGGGTGCCTTTTGATCATGGTTGAATGTGCTCTGTTTCAATGTTTTAATACGGGAGGCATGTGGTTGACTTATCATCTAATTGCAGATTTGGTGTTTTTATTGGGTCATTTGGAGTTGGCTTGGTTTCTATAACAGCTTTGTGGTTAATTTGATTTACTTGTGTTAGTGATCTTTACCTAATGTTTAGGGGCTAAATATATTAAGGCAGTTGGCATTGGTGTTGCACGTATCACGATATTATCAAATTTATTGCAATAATATTGCCAAATCGACCCTCGGTGATAACATCGGGGCAAATAATCTTGATATTTATGATATTTTGAAATTATCGTGATAATTTTCGATATTATCGCGGGTCGATGGAAATTATCGCCTTGCTAAAAATCCGACTGGTTTTTGGATTATAAAATACAATTTTTGGGTTTTATTTGGTTTGCAAACACTGGCGAGGGGGTTTGAGCTCTAATGGTATTGTAACCATTTTCAATCAAGCAAACAAGGGGAAATCCATAGATTTTGTTGCCATCAATCAAGCATTTGTGGAGTGGGGATCTACTCCAATCTACCATATCCATTGAACCACAGATGTAAACAAAATTATGCTCTCATTTTCTTTGTTTTTCTAGATTTAGTATAGGGTTTGCAATGTCCATTAGATATACCTAGTTTTGCCCCGTTTTAATGGAGGTTTTAACATTATGTAGCTATGGTAGTTTACTTGTAGCATTTTTGAAGTTTTTTTCTGGATTTAGATTATAAATTTCCCCCATTTTTTATGTCCCATAGGTTTACAAATTTAATCAGTGATCGACGCATTTCAAAATGCCAAAGCCATTGGACCCAATGTGGGAGTATGGTCTACCTTATGATGGACATAACAAAATGAGGTTGAATTGCAAGTTATGTGGTATGAAAATGTTTGGCAGTTTCAGTCGCTTGAAATACCACCTTGCCAAAATTTCAGGGAATGAAGTGGGGATTTTTCCAACATCTACCCCAAAAATTGTTCACATTGCAAATCAATCCATTTTGCAAATGGTAGGAAGAGATATCAAAGGGAAGAACTCAAGCTTGAGCTTGCAAATAGGTCTACAAGCATCTCAGGAGCTGGGGAATGCAAGTCTTTGGGTTCACATTCCACAATGCATAGCCCCTCTGCATCCTCATCTTTCTTTGTGCTGCAATCAGTGCTTATGGGGAAACCTTTGTTAATGTTTTATGCCATTATTATAGTTCTTTGCATTTCAATAGATAAGAGCAACATAAGAACAAGATCATTGAGAAATACACATTCACAAGAGACACAACATTTATCTTGGGAAACCCTCTAGGGGAAGAAAACCCAACAAAAACTTCCTTATCATAAATTGCCAATACAATGTCAAGAGATAACTCAAACCAATACAGATAGTCCTCTCCAAAAGATGCGTCACTCTTCTCCCTCTCTCCAACTGGTAAGTTGTAGCTCACCTCTTAGAAAAATGAGCAAGTGTGTTGTGTGTTAAAGTGAGGCGCTAGCCTCTCTATATATACAAGTCTGGCACGTGTGAAGGGTCTTCACTGGCAGGGCCGACTTCTCACTTTGGGTGGGTAAACCCACCTTTATTATATTTCTGGGTCTCAATAATAACTGCTGGCGCTGACTTCTTATTCTGCCTATTACAATTCTCTGTTGACCAATCCGCAAAAGGGGATTTGGTCCTAATACAATTACCGACATGATTAATCCACAATGGGGATTAATCCTATAAATAATATATCAATAATAATAAGAATACTCTTTGTAGTTACATTATTTCAACACTCCCCCTTAACAAGAAGGGTATTCTTCAACAGCATCAGGCAAGAGAGGTCTGCATCATCAGTGGCGTCAGGAGGATAGTATCGTCAATATCATCTTGGAACATTGGGTGACATATTTACGAGTCATCGAAAGTTTTCTTCATCGGCATCATCGTCATTCTCGAAAGAATGCCATCATCATCTGCATCAATATGTATCAGTAAAAATGATACCTCATCACAACACTAGGCTGGCACATCATAGTACTACACTGGCTCAATGTCACAGTTGATTAGCTAGTAGCTCAGTGTCAGTCATAGTTGATTAGCTAGTAGCTTAGTGTCAGTCACATCTTGCTTTACGTCTAACAACTAGGTCAGGAGTAAGGAACACATCATCATCTTGCTTTACGTCTAACAATGAGGTTAGAAGCAAGGAACCATCTTGCTTTACGTCTAACAACTAGGTCAGAAGCAAGGGACACACACATCGTCTTGCTTTACGTCTAACAGCGAGGTCAGAAGTAATGACTCATCTTGCGTTACGTCTAACAGCGAGGTCAGAAGCAAGGAATACACACAACGTCTTGCTTTACATCTAACAACGAGGTTAGAAGCAATGACTCATCTTGCTTTATGTCTAACAACAAGGTTAGAAGCAAGGAATACACACAACGTCTTGCTTTACGTCTAACAACGAGGTTAGAAGCAATGACTCATCTTGCTTTATGTCTAACAACGAGGTTAGAAGCAAGGAATACACACAACGTCTTGCTTTACGTCTAACAGTGAGGTCAGAAGCAATGACTCATCTTGCTTTATGTCTAACAGCGAGGGCGGAAGCAATGAATACATATATACTCCCCCTTTCAGGGAGGGTCTTTTCGGACTATACCAAGATTATCTCGAAAGTGTTCAAACTTTACACGAGATAGAGGTTTGGTCAACACATCAACAACCTGTTCATCCGTGCTAATGTACTGGAGCTTCAAGGCTCCTCTCTGTACCATGTCTTGGATGAAATGATAGCGGATCTCTATGTGCTTCNATAGCTTCGCAGCTAGCAGAACATGCGGCAATGTACTCTACTTCCGCTGTGCTGAGAGCAATACTGGATTGCTTCCTACTCTGCCACGAGATCATGGCTGATCCCAAACTGAAACAACATCCAGAAGTGCTTTTTCTGTCAGCAACGTTTCCTTCCCAATCTGAATCAGTGTATCCACTCAATGTGAAGTCATGGTCTCCATCATAGTTGAGACCATAATCCATTGTACCTTTAAGGTACCTCATCACATGTTTTGCAGCCACTAGGTGAACACGTCTGGGCTCTACCAGAAACTGACTCAAGGTGTTCATTGCAAAACAAATGTCTGGTCTGGTGTTCGTTAGGTACATCAGTGATCCAATAATCTGTCTGTATAGTGTGGCATCTATCAAGTCTGACGAAGTATCGACCAACAACTTCAGCTTCATCTTCATTTCCAT
>JASDQU010737323.1:206508-218689 GCA_032191745.1 Picea mariana
AGTTTCTCAACAAGCTTTGTGCTTGCAGACATCTTGTACTTGAGGCTATGAAAAATGACCAAAAATGAAAATGCTTAAAATCAAATTTTGATCTTACTAGGAGGTGTGCTTGGCTGAGGCGAGTACCCTGGTGTACTTGGATCTGAGAAAATCCAACTTTTGCCCCTTCAAATCTGATCTGTGGATTTCTGGATTGGTGCTTCTGGTACTTCTGGTACTCTGGTACTTCTGATACTGGTTTTCTGGTACTTCTGGTACTTTTGTGAAACTAGGGTTTCACTTTCCGGGAGATCCAGCCACTGAAAAGGTGCGCTCTAAGTGCCAAAATGATCCTTGGGGGAGGGCACAACTTTCTAGGTAGTTTTGGAGTTGAAAAGATTCACTTTTGAAAAACCCTACTTTGCAGGTACTGCAACAATGACGTTTTTCTCTTGCGAAATATGTTTCCTTCAGGTTGGCTCTGATACCATGTTAATGTTTTATGCCATTATTATAGTTCTTTGCATTTCAATAGATAAGAGCAACATAAGAACAAGATCATTGAGAAATACACATTCACAAGAGACACAACATTTATCGTGGGAAATCCTCTAGGGGAAGAAAACCCAACAAAAACTTCCTTATCATAAATTGCCAATACAATGTCAAGAGATAACTCAAACCAATACAGATAGTCCTCTCCAAAAGATGTGCCACTTTTCTCTCTCTCCAATTGGTAAGTCGTAGCTAGCCTCTTAGAAAAATGAGCAAGTGTGTTGTGTGTTAAAGTGAGGCGCTAGCCTCTCTATATATACAAGTCTAGCACGTGTGAAGGGTCTTCACTGGCAGGGTCGACTTCTCACTCTGGGTGGGTAAACCCACCTTTATTATATTTCCGGGTCTCAATAATAACTGCTGGGGCCGAATTCTTATTCTGCCTATTACAATTGTCTGTTGACCAATCCGCAAAAGGGGATTTGGTCCTAATACAATTACTGACATGATTAATCCACAATGGGGATTAATCATATAAATAATATATCAATAATAATAAGAATACTTTTTGCAGTTACATTATTTCAACAACCTTCTATTCAGTCGAAGGTGAAAACAAAGGAGGAGGAGGAGGTCGACAATATTGTGGCAAAATGTTTCTTATGGAGTGACATACCATTCAACATTGCCAAGAACCCATTCTACCACTCCATGTTTGACGTTGTTACTATTGTTGGTCTTGGATATAGGGGCCCTTCTTATAATGAATTGAGAGGGCCTCTCCTTCAAGGGGAAAAGATCGATTGCACAAAGAGATTGGGTGAGCTGAGGGAATCTTGGGAGATTACATGATGCACCATTATGTTAGATAGTTGGACATATGCGAAGGGCAGGTCCATTCTCAACTTCTTGGTTAATTGTCCTAGGGGGACAATGTTTATCAAATCTATTGATGCATCTGCGTATGTTAAAGATGCACTATTATTATGGAAGTTGTTGGATAATTTCATCCTGGAGATAGGTCCATAGTATGTTGTCCAAATCAATACGAACAATGCTGCAAATTATGTTGTTGCTGGAAAGTTGCTCATGGAGAGGTATTAGAGCCTATATTTGACTCCTTGTGCTGCCCATTGCATTGATTTGATGCTAGAGGACATGGGAAAAATTCCTTGGATCAAGGAAACTGTTGAGTCAGCTCGGTGTGTTACAATNATATATATATATATATATATATATATATATATATATATATATATATATATATATAATCACACATATGTTCTTACACCCATGAGACAGTTCATAGGGAATGAAGAGTTGGTTCGTCTCGCTATCACGTGTTTTCCGACTAGTTTCATTTCTCTTTGTTAGAACTAGGGAAATAAACAGAAAATATACTTTCTTTAAATTTTTCTGTTAGTTAGATCAACAAGAGCATAATATATCTAAATAAAACTCGGAACATAAATGTAAAGTAAAACAATAGATTTAAAACATCAAGTATTCTGAATAAGCAAAGATTAGATCTGAACTATATTTTTGAGTGAGCAAAACATTTAAACCATAGAAATATTTCTGAGCAATTAGTTTTGAACCATAAGGCTATTTCTGAGTATGCCAAGTCAATAGATCTAAACTGTATAAAGCCATTTAACCATAGAAATATTTTTGAGCAATTAGATCTGAATCATAAGACTATTTCTGAGCAATTAGATCTGGATCATAAGACTATTTCCGAGTGTGCTAAGTCAATAGATCTGAACTGTATAAAGCAATTGAACCATAGAAATATTCCTGAGAAATTAGATCTGAGTATAATCAATAAAATAAAATTGAAAATAACACCTTACCTCTTGAAGATTTACCTCTGTGTAATGAAGAGAAGCTTGGCACACATGAGGGATGCTATGCCACTTGAAGTTATGCTCAGATAAGTCTAGGGCTCATTGATCAACCTCCATGGGTTAAATCTTTGTCAATGAGAAAGAGGACTACTATGCCACCATAGAAAACTTCACACAAAACCCCAACAAAAAATTCTGGGAGCAAACCCTTAGGCTGATATGCCACCATAGAAAACTCCACACAAAAACTCCAACAAAAAATTATGGGATCAAACCCTTATTTCAGATTAGAACAAAGGTGGACGACTGCCTAAGTTCAAGCTCTAGCTATCCATGAAGAAGGCCATGGCCTAAAAGAACTCCAGATCCGCTCAAAAAAAAGGGACGACATTCACAAGAGGAGATTTCATCACTTAGAAGAGGGTCAACTTCAATAAACAGAGAGAGGAGAGGAAGACAACAATAACATTTTGCAACAGTGTCTAGATCAACCTCAACACACAACCACCTTTAACATAACCTGGTGGCATCAATAATAACTTAGAGGGGACCTGGCAGCAAACAAGAATGAGGCCGAACTGAAACTGTCACAAGGAGGTCGAATTGAAACTGTCACAAGGAGGCCGCACCACACATAGATGAACTTAGAGCAACCCACCACACTTTAGAGGAGAAGAGAATGAGAGTGTGTAAGTAAAAGTGAGGGGAGAGGTTTCTATATATAGTTTTTAGGCTAGGGCTAGGTTATAAAAATATAATTGAAAAATGACATTAAATTAATATAAATATTAATTTCATATGTCATATTTAAATATTAATTTATATTTATATTTTAATCTTAATAAGCCCTAAAAACAAAATTAGAAGCCCCACTCAAACCCAAACTCAAAACCAAAGGGGTGAAGAACAATCAAGGGGTTAGGAGAGGTAGAGATGTTTTCTTAGTGGCAACAGATGTCCATATGATTCTCAAGATGACCAATTAACTTTATCATCACTGCATAAGGATTGCATCCCTCAATGTGGTCATGCTCATCTTCATAATCTTCCCTAGGTCTTGTGGACCATCCTGAGAGAGAGGAAGAGGATCACACACCACCATATCTTGGTATTACACCAATATCTACCTGATCAAAGGCCAGGTTTCCCCATAACACATCTGGGGTCTTATCCACCAAGGTACAAGACCAATGATCAACCCAAGCTTTAGACATGGGTACCCTAAAACAACTCTAGGGGCCCTAGACATATCCAAGGACTTATACTGCTTGGTTCCAGACCAAGAACCCCAATCATCTACTGAGGGACTTCACAAGGGTCTTTGCCATGGCTCTAACTGCTTGGTCCTAGACCAAGAACCCCTGAAGTGTACTAGGGGCCCTAGTTCACAACTAGGTTCTTATGCCATCCTCCAGGGAGAATGGCTCCTGCAGCTGCATTAAATTCAACACTCCCTCTCAACAAGAGAGACATTCTCAGCAACACCAAGCTTGTCACGAAAGTACACAAACTTTGTCAAGGACAGTGGCTTGGTCAAAATATCTGTCGTCTGTTCTGCCATCGGAACATATTGAATACTTAGAATGCTCTTCTGCACCATGTCCTGGACATAGTGATATCTCATCTCAATGTGCTTCGATCTGTCGTGAAACACCAGATTCTTAGAGAGGTTTATACAACTCTAGTTGTCACAGTGAATGACTGTGGGTTCTAGCTCTGCATTGAACAAGTCTGAAAGTAGCTTCCTAAGCCACATTGTTTCTCTGCTAGCAGCACTTGCAACAATGTATTCTGTTTCTGCAGTGCTCTGGGCTATGGAGCCCTATTTCCTGTTGGACCAGGAAATCATCACTGAACCCAAAGTGAAACAATATCCAGAAGTGCTCTTCTGATCCATTGTACCGCCCATCCAATCTGAATCTATAAATCCATGAAGCATTACACCTCCATTGGAAGTGTATATGATACCATAGGCTATAGTTCCCCGAACATATCTCAGAACATGCTTAACAACAACCAATTGTATATGCTTCGGTTCACACATGAATTGACTGAGGGAATTTACTGCATAAAAAATGTCCGGTCTAATATGTACGAGGTACATCAATGACCCAATGATCTGCAGATATAAGGTGGGGTCTTCTGGATCTGAACCTGTAACTTGATCTTGTAGTTTCTTTAGGTTAGAGATCATTGGTGTGGTCATGGACTTACAGTCCATCATGCCAAATCTGCAGAGTACATMAATTGCATAATTTTCTCTTGTGAGAGAAGCATCTTACTTGGTTTCTGCCACACCTCTAAGCTCAGAAAGTAATGTGAAAGCCCCAAGTCTTTCATTTCAATATCTGTTGAAGAGMTCCCTCTTAGTCTAAGCTATTAAGAAAATTTCCTTTCCTATAAGGAACAAATCCTCATAAGACAACATGATGATTTTCTACAATCTTTATATAAAGATTAGGATCTGCAATACTCTTGGTGAATCCAAGACTCTGTAGAGACACTGCCAATACTTTCATACCAAGCTCTCGGAGCTTGGTATAATCTATGGGATTCTTTCCCATGGATAGCCTCTTGCTTAACTTCACTGTTAAGAATAATTAGTCTTAATATCTATCTGGTGAAATTTCCAAATTAAAAACTGCGACAAGAGAGATAAATATCTTGTTTGGAAGTAAGGATCTTTCCATAGATAATCCCTTTTTTCTGAGAGAAGTCATAAGTCACAATTTTAACCTCAATACAACCATCTGCTGTAAGCCATTTTGAGGTTACTACTGATTTTCCACGAGGTCTTGGAACTACTACCCATACATTATTCTTCAGAATTTATTCATATTCTTCTATCATATCATCTTTCCACACTTGAATGTTCGGAGGCTTCTTCAAATGTGGAAGGTTCTGAATCAATCACAAGAATCAATTTAGCTATAATGCCAGAGTACTTATCTGGTTTCTTGCTATTCTCTGAAAGTGCCCTTAGGTGCTGAATGCTTTTCTGCTTCCTTTAGATTTCCCGGCACCAACGTGGTTTCCTTTTAATAAGAAATTTCTCTAAAAGAAACTCGATAGAATCCCTTGACTCTACTAAGCTTCCATCTCTGTTGTAGGTCATGGTCTAACTGATATGCAGAGATTGCTCCCTGTGAGTCTCATAAAATGTCTGCCTCCCTGCATGTGTAAACTGGCTCCCTCTGAACCTATAAGATCCTATGGATTTGATCTGGTGTTGTTATTTCTTCAATATGTTCTTGGTGCCAGTACCAAGTTCAATATGAAAAGATGAGTCCGACTTCTTGAGCTCTTGTGCCAAGGATAATCGCTCAATTACAATCTTTGAAAAAAGATATCTGTAGGGTTCCCAAGGACTCCTTAACCAAGGAAAAATAACCCAAGGTTTCATGTTGTCTTTCATATCAGGGATAATAGACCAACATATTGCTGAGTTTCCAAACCGAGAAGAAAAGAAACCAGTATGTGCTGAGATCACAACTTCCTTGGTTACATAACCAAACAGAATAAAAAAGAGATTATGACAATATTTCCTTAAGACACTGGATCATTAAAAATGACAGGAAGGTAAACATAGCTCTTTTTGCTATCTTTAGTAATCACAATTTCAGTGAAAGAAAGTAAAAAAGAGGCATACCCGAACTTTCCTTGAACTTGCATTGGGATGAGGACTCACATGTACTTTACAGCCTGCTACCAACTGTAGCTATCTGAGATGTTTTTACATGTAAAAGTAATTTCATATCCTCAAGAGATCAACCCACTGTCTGTTATACTACTTGATGTTGTCTATGACTTGATGAAGTCATGCAAGAGAATTTTGACAGGAAATCCATTTAGAATAAGGACTGTTATTAAGGATTTCCAAATGCAGAGGCAAGGCTAAGGACTTTGAAATGAATATCCATTCATTGTTCTAATGAAGTATGATTCTCCACCTACTCAACTGAGTATGTGAAAACAATTTTAGTGTCCTTGTCCTTAGTAATATCAACAGTAAATAAAGTGGATTAGTAGAAACAATAAATTTATGACACGATCAATTTAGTACAAGATTTAAAAAAAAAATACAGTAAAGAGGATCTGCATTTCCTCCCAAATCCTCCTTTGTCAAAAACTTCCTGCAAATAAGTTCAAGAATTTTGTCTTCCTAGAAATGAAGCTTATGAACTAGCACAAGGGAAACAACTGCAAGTACTAACTTAGTGTATGAACCTTAGGTAATACTGAAAAGTTGAAACATAAAGTCACACATAATTCTTTTTAGTGTTGATGTTGGCATGTTTACAGGAAGAATGTGCTTGTCATTGATGGCAAGAACAACAGCGAACCAAACCTCGAGAGCGCAGAAGATGAGAAAGCTTGGAAGAGATAGCGGTTTCCAGACGAGGTCCAAGAGACAGACTCGCAGGAGGAGCAAAGGTCGAGACCCGTGAACACTTAGGAAGCCTTCTAAGTCGGAGAGATCAAAAGCTTAGGAGGAAGAGTGACAATGGCCGTTGGATCACCGATTCGGAGGACCAACAACCATCGGATTGAATTAATGAAGGATAGGATAAGCAGGGCAGAACGATTGAGAATTCGATCACCCGAATTTTCATCAGCCGTCAGATTGATTTAAGTGGAAGGAAAAGATAAGAAAGGGCTGAGATCTGAGATCTCGATCACCCGAATTTTCGTCAGCCGTCAGATCGAAATAAGTGGAAGGACAAGATAAGTTAGAAGAAGGGTGCGCTAATCTCAACGGCCGATAATCAGGCACTCAGATCTATGGTCGACAGGGCATATCAGACCCCCCAACCTTTCTGCCTTTAACCATGGGGGGGGGTTCCGAGTTGGTGGTATTTCTCATGTGGGACCCTCATACGTGTCACCTTCTTGTCAACTCGGACCCCCCTCGCCCATTACCACTTACCGCCTAACCCCCCCTTCGAGAAAACTACCAAACCAATCATACATACCACTCATAAGTGGAAGGACAAGATAAGTTAGAAGAAGGGTGCACTAATATCAGCGGTCGATAATCGGGTACTCAGATCTATGGTCGACAGGGCATATCAGACCCCCCGACCTTTCTGCCTTTAACCATGGGGGGGGGGTCCGAGTTGGTGGTATTTATCATGTGGGACCTTCATACGTGTCACCTTCTTGTCAACTCGGACCCCCCTCGCCCATTACCACTTACCGCCTAACCCCCCCCTTTGAGAAAATCACCAAACCACTCATACATACCACCTCCGTGCTCTGACGTCACACTCCACTTCCTGCTACACGTCACACTCCACTACTGCGCTCTGCCTCCACACTTCATTACACTGCCTACACGTCTCACCCATGTCAACAGACCACGTCAACAAGGACATGTGGAAGATCATGTTAGCAAGTACACATGGCATAATTAGATGATGACAAGTTTCAAGAGGAAATTGTCTCGTGCCATGTCAACAAGTGACGTAAGCAAGCTACGTCACTCCGAGAGATTTACTTTGGGAGTTTCATCACTAACAAATGTCAAAAGTCCCGAAGTCGCTCTTAGCTGTCTGATCTGAATATCACTTCGGGTGCATTCTCAACTATTGATCTAGTTTAGTGGAAGGACAGTGTAAGTGGAAATGTTAACTGACAGCAAGTGGTCCCCACCGCCTATGACTTATTCAATAGGTGACCACTCTGGAGGAGAATAAAGCAGTGATTGGCCTAAAGTCCCAAAGTCCCGAACATCGAAGACCCGAAGAAGACCTTGGTCGTTGATCGCCAGGAGGGGTACGTGTCAGAAGATTATGCATTCAGGTGAAAGCACTCCGGGAGAAACGAGTGCATAAGAGTTGAAACTCCCGAAGCCCGAAGTGCCGAAGTCACTCATGATCGTTGATCGTATAGGAAGGTACGTGTTAATAGATCGTTGACTCCGGGTGAAAACGTTCATGGAAAAGCGAAGCGTCGAAGAGTCAAAAAGGCTGAAGTCCTGGAGTAGAGGATAGCCGTTGGATTAAAGAGGCCAGATGTCAGCAGATCTTCCATTTCGGAAGATATCCAGTCAGAAGAAATGAGAAGTTGAGATTTGAAATCTCCAGAGTCTGGAGACCCGAAGGAGATCTCGACTGTTTATCTAAGAGGGACACGTGTCAATAGATCTTTCACTCCGGAAGATTGGCATACAGAGGAAAGCAGGGTTTGATATTTGAAACTCCCGAAGCTTGGATCACGAAGTAAATCACAGCCGTCAATTTAAGAAGGTTAGATCTGATCCGTCAGTTCAGGAGCACCGTCAAGATCGTAAGATCGACGATCCCGTCACATTGCGGGGATTGAAGGTGCACGAAATTTAGAAAGCTGAAGGCGGGCCACAATTGAAACCATAATTTTGGAGAAAGGACACGTGGAGGCTCGAGGTAAATTGCGGGGCGAAACGTAGTTCATTTCAAACCACCTTTGGACGTGCCCGCAATCGCGTGGTCACATGAGTTCATCGCCCAAGGTCATATCGAAAGAAGGAGCTAGCACTCGTTAGACCAAGATCGTGAAGCGCCTTTTGAATAAGCGTATGGACACTGTCGGTGGTCACGTGAAGGAAGGGGCTTAGAAGCCAAAATAGACAAAAATGACCGACTGTAACTGGCATAGAAGAAGAAGAATTGGGATTGCTAGAGCAGCCAAAGAATCTCAGGATAATAATCACTAGTGATGAACAAATTTGAGATAACTTCCAGAGAAGCCAAAGAATCTTTGGATAACGACCATTGATGATAAACATACAACATAACCGCCAGGGAAGACGAAGATTTTGAATGATGATCAGGCAAAGGACTCGAGGTGAGAAAGACATGCAGAACAAAGAAGATAGCGTGCTTTTTTGATAGTTATGCATGTGGGTAGAATGTGACCGAGCACAAGACCTGAACTGAAGATCAGAGGTGCAACGTATAGCATGCAGAGACAACACAAAGTATAAAGGAAGAAGAGAAGTTGAACAGATCAGATTGCACATCAGAAGAAAGAGAAGAGTATAGAAGCGGAATAGAGCAATAGAAGATGGAAGAGGCAGAGGAGACATGGAGTTGTAACAAACCATATCAGAGACAAAGCAAGTAAGTAAAGTTTTGTAAGATTCAATCAGGGTGGTAGGGTGGTGCTAGGGAGGATTGCAGTCCTCTAAATTCTAGTTGGTGCTAGAAGATATTTTGGGAGTTGGTGCTAGAAGATATTCTGGGAGTTGGTGCTAGAGAAAGCTGAGAGTTGGTGCTAGAGAAATATGAGAGTTGGTGCTCTCTGCAAGTTGTAGTTTTCTATCAAAGGTTGTAGCCTCATATTTGAGTCGAAGCTCAAAGATTGTGATGTACATGAAATTTGTAGCTTGATTGACATCCTAAGAAGAAGAGGGTTTCACCCTTATGGGTTTCCTCATGAAAATCAATGTCTTTGTGTATTCTGTGTGAATGATCAAATATTGTATATCTATGCATGTTAAGTTATCAACAACACATTAAATAATAATCTAGAAAGAATCAGAAAATAAAAGGAAAAGTTTCAAGCTTATATACATAACTGATTCACCCCCCCTCTCAGTTATATTTCCAACAATTGAGGTGCTCTGAGCATCTTATTTTAGGGACTTTAGGTTATCTGTCTGATAATTAGGACAAAGATTCTGCTCATCATACAAAAGTTCTGAGGTTCACCGAGAACTGTTCGGTTTTGAAAAACAAACACCATTAAAGGGGAGGAGAATCTCCTACCAATATTGACAAAGCCTTGAGAGTGCCAAACCATTAATCAATAGTTGAGATACACTATTGTCCTCTTGAGAAAGTAAACTAGGAGGGTTCCTATTGAGTTACCAAGCCTGTTAAGTCATGCACTTATACATCTCTGCATTTTAGAAAAGTCATTTAAATGGATTCTAGAAACTTGTTTCAATAGTGCTCTTGTGGTCTAGGACTAATGAATTCAAAAACAAGGTCAATAACTCTATGTCAATGTTCCAGTTGATCCATAATGGAGAATAAAGTAGGTAAGTGAAGACAAGTTTCCCTTCCATCAAGAGTAGTAGAAGGATACATAATTTTCCATAGCCTTTGAATGAAGATAATCTCCATCTGTCTATACATATACTTAAATTCACTTGTAAAGATTTTAAATCTATTACAATCATGTCTGTTGTAAGGGATCCAAGTTTCAACAAAACAAGGATCCTGGTTATGTTGTTTTGTAATTTGGGCTTGATAAATGAACTGTAAGTTACAGAAAAATGACAAAGTAAAATTGGAAATGAAGGCATACCTTGTAACAAGAAGTCTTTCAAATAACACTTTAACCATGTCCAACCCATGCTTGACTAAAAGTAAGTTATTGGAATAACTACCACCTCTCGCAGAACCAGATTTGATGTCAAAATCCACTAATGCATGTAAAGTTGCAGAAGAACTTGATGCTTTTGTCAAAGATTGGATCTTGTCAACAAAGTCCAGGCCCTGTTTATCTCCTTGTCTAAGTGAAGGAGTCATATTGTAAACAGGGTAAGACAATCTTACTGCTAATCTTAAACGAACCCTAACAACAATGGATATATGCAGGCTCAAGTCTGCACTCCTTGAGCTCTTTTCACGCCCTAAGCTTTGATACCATGTAAGAATTAGGGAAATAAATATGACATATACTTTCTTTAAATTTTTCTGTTAGTTAAATCAGCAAAAGCATAATAGATCTAAATAAAACTCAGAACAAAAATGTAAAGTAAAATAATAGATTTAAAACATCAAGTATTTCTGAATGATCAAAGCTTAGATCTGAACTATATTTATGAGTGAGCAAAACATTTAAACAATAGAAATATTCTTGAGCAATTAGATCTGAACCATAAGGCTATTTCTGAATATGCTAAGTCAAAAGATCTGAACTGTATAAAGCAATTTAACCATAGAAATATTTTTGAGCAATTAGATCTGAATCATAAGACTATTTCTGAGTGTGCTAAGTCAATAGATTTGAACCGTATAAAGAAATTGAACCATAGAAATATTCCCGAGCAATTAGATTTGAGTATAATCAATAAAATAAAACTGAAAACAACACCTTACCTCTTGAAGATTTACCTCTGTGTAATGAAGAGAAGCCTGACACACATGAGGGATGCTATGCCACTTGAAGTTATGCTCAGATAAGTCTAGGACTCATGGATCAACCTCAATGGATTAGATCTCTGTCAATGAGAAAGAGGATTGATATGCCACCATAGAAAACTCCACACAAAACCCCAACAAAAAATTATGGGAGCAAACCCTTAGGCTGATATGCCACCATAGAAAACTCCACACAAAAACCCCAACAGAAAATTCTGGGAGCAAACCCTTGTTTCAGATCAGAACAAAGGTGGAAGGTTGCCTAAGTTCAAGCTCTAGCTATCCATGAAGAAGGCCGTGGCCTAAAAGAACTCTAGATTTGCTCAAAGAAAAGGGACGACAACCACAAGAGGAGATTCCATCACTTAGAAGAGGATCGGCTTCAATAAACAGAGAGAGAGGAGAGGACGGTAGCAAGAACACTTTGTAGCAGTCTCTAGATCACCCTCAACACACGAAAACCTTTAACATAGCTTGGTGGTAGCAAGAATAAGTTAGAGGGGACCTGGCAGCAAACAAGAATGAGGCCGAACTGAAACTGTCACAAGGAGGCCAACTGTCACAAGGAGGCCGCACCACACATAGATGAACTCAGAACAATCCGCCACACTTTAGAGGAGAAGAGAATGAGAGTGTGTAATTAAAAGTGAGGGGAGAGGTTTCTATATATAGTTTTTAGGCTAGGGCTAGGTTATAAAATTATAATTAAAAAATGACATATTAATTTCA
>JASDQU010737323.1:240806-254088 GCA_032191745.1 Picea mariana
AGTAGGTCCAAACATAAATACAATGTTATGAATGTGTGCAGGTAAACCTCCTATATATTTCATAATAGTTTCTTGGGTATGTAATGGAATGTCTAACATTAATGCCATCTTGCAAAATTCATTTGTGTATTCTTGCATTGTTTGTCCCTTTCTTAGTTTAATGCCTTTCCATTCAATTAAAGCCTTCTCTTTATAACTCAAATGATAAAATTGTTTTTAAGTGCATAAACAAAAACTTGCCATGGTGGAAATATATTACCCACTTGTTGCATGCCATTTTGCAACTTGCTTTGCCACCAAATGAGTGTTGTGCTTGCAAGTCAATGTGATGCTAATTTGATTTGAGTTGCCTCATCTTTGATTTGTTGCACACTGCAATAAACTTCCATCTGTCTGTCCCAGTTATCAAGCCTCTCTGCATTGACTTCACCATCATACATGGGTAATTCAAACTTCACATCAAGCTTAAGTAAAGGCATATCATGTTTATGTTTATGGGAATGTTTGCTTGCAGTGGATTTGGAACTTGTACTTGAAGAAGAAGAAGTTGATGGAGAAGAAGAAGGTGAAGGAGGAGGTTTAGGAGGATCCTCTCCTTCTTCACTTTTGTCTTTTGAAAATTCACCCAGAATCAGTCTCTTCCGCTCCAAGTAATCATCATATAAAACCTTTACCATCTCCAATAGGCAAATACGCTCTTTTGAAACTCTATCTCGCTATGAGAAAGTCCCTCTTCCGATGCCATCTTCTCACTTTGAGAAGTCCTCTTTCTCGATCCAATCTCAGGATTCTCTTTGATAAACTCGACTTCACCACGATTCAACTTTTCCTGGGTAATCATGCAAACTCAAAAACCAACCATCCACCTGCTCTGATACCACTTGATCCGAAAAGATCTTTTAAAGACTATGGTTAAGTTTTAAAGCATGAGTTCATTAACCATTTAGGAATTGAAGAAAGAGGAAGAATTAATGATATAACATGGCAGCCATAATAAGATATGCAGATCTGAAAGTAAGCACAAATAATTAGCAAACCATAACAACAAAGTTGTTAACAGAGTTTGGCAATATCACCTACGTCTCCGAGCCTTTGTCTCAGTGGGTGAGGCTTTCTTATTGATCTTCAATGATTCAAAAGTACATCATAAAAGTGTCAAATGGATTACAAAATGGTCTGGATGTGTTTTGCTAGACCTCAAGAACCCAACACAACTAACGACACTGAAAACAGTTGAGCGAAGCTCCCAGAATTGGCCTGCAAAGTTCCTCTCCTCAATTGCTTCCCTGCATAAAAAATGGCTTTGGTTGTCAAATTACCCAACATTTCTCCTTGTATGAACCTCTCCAAGGTTACCAAGAACCTCTGTTTTATATAGATTTGAAGTTGGTAACATCCTCCCAACTTCCTCCCAAGATCTGGCCTAAAAAGGGCTCCAGATCTCCCAAAAATGACCAAAATCCACCCAAAACAGACTGAAAAAAATCCAATAAAATCATAATATAAAGTCTGAATCCCAAAAATTGGGAAAATATGCACTATCCCCCCATTCTCAGGCTCTTGGTCATATGGGAATGGCCCATGTGGCCTTAGGCTGGCACACCCCTGGTCCTTATCCATTAAAACTTGACCCTTGGTCATTTAACGCATGGCCATATGGCCATGGCCCTGGTTCCCACAGACCCACAACTACCCTAGCTTCTGGTCTCTAGCCTTTGGTTGGTCGGGGCTGGTCCCCACCGACCGAGGATTATCACCTAGAACACGCCACTGCAAACATAAAACCAAATTTGGTCGTGTGATTAACAAGATCCGCCATTTGACCAGTTGGTTAACCCAAGCAGTTAGGCCATTGCGCTCATGGAGGTCGGGAGTTCGAGTCCCCTAGAGCCACATAATTTTTAGACTAGTTGTCATTGATTAAATCCAGGGTGCCACGTGGCACCCTCAGATTGGGACACCTGTCACCCTATGATTGGTTCGTACTAGCATAGTCAACGTCCAGTCAACCTGCCATGTCACCATCGTACAACCCAGTCAGCTGCCATGTCAACTTTTGTACAGCCCTGTCACCTACCCATTCATCTGCCATGTCATCTGTCATACAAACACGTGTCGTGACACATCACGTCCATACTGCACAGTCACCCTGCCATGTTACCTTATGTATAACCCAATTGTCATCCGTAATGCCATGTGTCAGCCTGCCATTGTGCCACGTCATGTATGGATTGCCGCGTGTCATCCGTACGGTGCCATGTGCCAACTCAAATCGAAAGTGTTGAATCTAAGTGACACGTGTCACCTATAGGTGATGCCATGTCACCTGTCATATTGCCAACATCAGCATTGACTTTGACTGTTGACTTTTTGCCTGTTTGGAAATTTGATCATAATGCAATAACTTTCCTATACAATGTCTGTTTGAGGAAAACATTATATGGTCGGAATCAACGCGATGAGACGAACACAATGGTTCTCGTTTCATCCGATTCTGAGAACTTTTATTTTTAGGCCTTCCTCGATCCATTTTGGATCAACTCTATGCCTCTTTGAAATCTACATCAACTTCCAACTTGCAAGAAATATTGATAGTGCTTGGTGCCAAAGCCTATGAGTTGTATATTATATTTGATTAATTTTTGTAAGCAATGTTAACTTGGTTGTTTCCCTAAGCCGACATTACTTTCATTAAGCACTAGGCAAGAATTTACGCTCAATTTTTTACCCCGAGCCATGAAGTATGGGCAATTTGGAACCATGACAACATGCCCATACCATCACTTGGTGGTTTGACGTATAATGACACATATGGTGCTAATCATTGTGCTATTAAACATTGTAATATCTTGTTATAGCCATCTTGTAATTTGCACTGTTATTATGGATCTACTTATTTTCATCCCTCTCGTTAGGGACAAATATTATATCCATTCACTAGTAAAATGTTATTAGTTAAGTTTTGATCTAAAATTTTTAAATGCTTCCCTATGCTTCACATAGGAGAAAACAAATAATTTATTTTATAAAATTTTCAACAATTCCATATGTTTTACATAATGGAGAAAGTAAATATTTTATTGTATTATACAGACACACACATCATGCATTAGATTGGAGAATAATTTTGATGTCTTATTATAAATATCTGATAAAATTGACAAATAAAATATGCATGTAAGATAAAACTTTAAAACTTGTAGATTTAATATTGTGGCATATTGATTCTTAACTCCAATAAACATAGTTATCGACTTGATGAGCACTATGCCCTCAAAGAGAACTCTAGCCCTAAAAACCCATATTTTTGCGCCAAAAAACCTTAAAAACAACCTCCAAATCAAAAAGTGGTGCTACCAATAGCACCTATTTTTTTTGGGTTGAAACTACAATCTTTTGCAACCATGGCCTTAAAACTTGTAACGTTGCTAAAAAAACCTTAAAATCGACCCTCGAATCGAAAAGTGGTGCTATGGGTAATACCTTTTTATTTTGTTTTATAATTTTTGGGATTAAAATTATTTTTTGGAAATCATGTCCTTAACAACTAGTAAAGTTGCAACCCAAAACTTCAAATCAACCCTCAAATAAAAAACTCATACTACTAGTGGTACCCCTTTTATGGTGTTAAAATTACAATATTTTTTCAATCATGACTTTAAAAACCTATAATTTTGCTAAAAAATCCTTAAAATCAACCTTCAAACTAACACTCATTTAGGGTTGTTTTATCACTCTAAGCACATTTTTTAAGGTTGAAATTTTAATACTTTTACAATTATTGGTATTGTAGTATTATCAATATCACTATAAATGTTTTCAAATACATTTTCAATATTATTTTACAACCAAACTATAAATAATTTATTGACCATAATTTAAATTCAATATTACTTCCAGATATATTTCTTTAGAAATATTGTTGCATTATTTATACTCATCCTATGAGCTAATAAATCTTGTTAATTTATTTATAGTCAAATAATATAAAATAAGAAACATAGAAACAATTTATAGCTTGATGGAAGATAATATATGAGTTTAAAAACTCTTTTAGAATTTCCATCCAAACATCATCCTTGTTGATGATTGAAACGTTATGTGACATTCTCCAGGATACGTTCTCCTCTGGACTGAGTTGAGTTGACCTGTGAGAGCCCATGTGATGAGTGTATCATTCTCCTTTGGACCGAGTTGAGTCGATGTGTTGTCTCCTGCCTTGTACTCTTGTGGACTCAGCTGAGTCATGCTTGAGATAGTACTCCAGATGATTCTCCTGTGGACTTAGTTGAGATAGAGATCTGTTGAGTATGAAATCCTTGTGGCTGAGCATAGGTGGACATGTCCCTAGTGGTTGAGCACTAGTGGACGTGTGGATCCCTTTCTATATTGTCTGAGTGTAAGATTTACTTGTAACCCTAATTGTGATGTAAAGGGTACAAGTCGACCCCACCATATGTTAAATATAATTAATGCTTATTGTAATGATTAATTATATTACTGAGTTATTGAGGTTATCCCTATTGTGCCAAGAGACACACCTATTTTTGTGTCTGGTCTTGTATAAATAGAGGTGATTCCCCATTGAGGAAACACACCTATCACTTGTCATTTCGAAATTTCAGACCTACTTGTACGACTGAAGTGCGCACCTCTCTGGGTGCTAGTTTCAAGGTTGTAGAGAACCCTCTTGTGTGCATCCAGGGTTTATGGTTGGGGGATCTTCTCTTGAGAATATATCAAAGGATTGCTGGGTTTTCCCAGGATACTTGTTGTGTTCTTGTGCATGGTTATTCTTCTTGTGATCTTGGTTATTACAACACTTGTGTATGGTGTTGCTGCATTTGTTTATGGTTCAAGTACATGCTACATGAAATAAATATCATGCTTGAGCCTATCACATAGTGAAAATTCAAGAATCCTAACAAAAATATAGATAAAATGTCTATGACAATTATTAAAATTCATTTATGGATTTTGAGACACAATCAAAATCTTCATTATCTTCCATATGATTGGATGAAGATGTAGATGACCCATCTTACTCACTATTATCAATTAGTGCACCATGAGTCTTCATGTATACCCAAAATTTCAAATATTAAGCCTTCTAGATCTACACACGGTTTACTAGACTCCCAACTTTCAACTATTTCTTGTGCTAACAACTTATTGATAGTCTATGTAGTCTTGGAGTGAAAAATATATCTCTTTGTTAAATGGAAGAAATAAAGAAGAGCGCCACCATCTTATAATTTTAAGATGTCAATGTGGCGATGATTTATATTTTGACCCTTTATTTTTCTCTTTTTGTTAATATATTTCTTGAGTACCATTTCTGGCTTTTGCACACCATTAAATGGGTGTGTATCTATTGAATACCAATGTACTTCAATTTATATAACTCATCATTTTCTCTATTCACCTTCATAACTTTTACAATCTAGAATAGAGAACCACATGGATCTTTAGTTGCTAAAACAACAATCATGCAACACTTTTTAATACCTTGTACTAAGCCCCTGTAAAGGTATTCCATGATTTTACGATGTGCACATGATCTTGTAGACCCAATATACATTTCTCTTGCCTTTGGTCATGAAAAGTCAATAACACCTTGAGATTCATGTTCAACAACATTTATTTCCTCATGTTCATCTAGTGTAGTGTATGGTAGAGTAGATGGAGTCTTCAAAAACATATCTCTATTTGTTTAACTTTAAATTATGTCACTTTGATCATTAAAAAAAGACTCCCATAAAAAATAATCAATAACGTCGAAGTACTAATACGCATATTTAATACACTTTTTAATATGCATCTTTAGTATATGTTTTTAATGACCCCCAAACATTCATAATAATTTGCATCTTTATTAATTATATCTTCATGCATTATGGATTTCAATAACTAATTAGCATTATGGATTTCAATAACTAATTACAATAACAATACCTTTGATGCGCATAGTTGATGATCAATATAGTTATCAAATTTATGATAACTATAACCTCAAGATGAGAAATCTAGCCCCCCAAACCCTTTATTTGTGTGAAAGACACCAAAATCAACCCCCAAATTGGAAAGTGGTGATCTTTGAATTGCTCTTTTTTCGAGGTTAAATTTAAAACATTTTGCAACCATGGCCTTAAAACTTGGTATTGTTACAAACAAAAACCTTAAAATCAACTCCCAAATAAAAAAGTGTTGCTACCGATAGTAATTTTATTTTGTTTTATTCATGGTTAAAATTACAACTTGTATCAAACCGTGACTTGGTAACCAATATTGTTGCAACCAAAATCTTAAAATCAACCTCCAAATCGAAAAGTGTTGCTACTAGCAACACCCCTTTTTTGGGGGGTTTAAATTATAACTTGTTTGAAATAGTGGCCTTAATAATTGGTATTGTTACAACCAAAACCTTAAAATCAATTTCCAAATTGAGTAGTGGTGCTACAAGTAGCACCCCTTTGTTTTTCGGGGGTAAAGAGTATAACTTGTTTGAAACCATGAACTTAACAACCAATGATGTTGCAACCAAAATATTTAAAATCAATCTCGAAATTGAAAAGAGGTGCCACTTGATCCAAAATGGATTCACAATAGATATGAATGGTTTATAAAATTTCATAGCACACAATCAGTCGTCAATTAATGAGGTTTGAAAAAAGAAAAGACAATGCAAGCATTAAAAAAAATAAATGAAAGAAAAGAAGAAGGAAAAAATAATTGACTAAGAAAAAAAATGAAATAGGAGAGAAAAATGGGGAATGGGAAATGAAAGGAAAATGATTCTTGGCCTTCCCATTACCCCTAGATTTGCCTATATCTTGTTGTATATCGACCTAGAAAGGGTATTTTTGCTGAGAGGAGAAGATACAAAGAATAAGTTGGTTGCATAAATTGTTGAATGGCCTTGAAAGCCATGAGGTTGCTTTGTAACCTTGTAATTGTATTTAATGTCCCAAGCCTCCAATTTGATCCATGCCACACAATTTTTTTTTTCCTCTGATACCATTTATTAACTACATGCCTTGCATATGAAACAGTTATGAAAAACCAACAATAACATGCACAACCATGAATAATTATGTAAAATTAAAACAAAAAGAATTAACATAAACATACACACATTAATCAACATAGATGCACTAAAGAACACTTATCTTTTATTGTAAATCACCAATTGCATACATACCTCATATGTTCCTCCCAACCATATACTCTAATGTTCATATACTCTCAACAACAGGTCACCCCTGCGCTGAGGCTATGAATCCACCAGGGAAAAGGAAACCTAAGTCAAACTAAGGTTTGACAAACAACACAATAAATAGCAGGACCAAGTGCCAACTCTAGCAACAATTCCCAACTCATGGACTCTCATTCCCCACAGCCTGTCCCACTCCAGGAAATGTACCCCTTCTTTGCTCAAGAATACTTCGACTATCCCACTTCCGTTCCGGGCTTTGACAACAGGCCGATTAGGAAGTCTCATAGCTCTGTAGCACTTGGAACACCTATTTTCTCTAAGACCTTAGCACCCACTAGGCCAACATAGAGGGAAACATATCCCATCAATTCTCCCACCCAAGGAGAATTCTCCACGGGCTTCAAAACCTACTTCTTCAAGCCAAACCACCAAGGATTTATTGCTGGTACACTTACTTCTACTGATAGGGGGGGTGAATTAGTATAGGACAATTTTTACTCTTCTTACAATATTTATCAATTTACCAGTCATAATCAGTTAATGAGAAATGCACATTCAAACATATAATCCATAGTACATAGAGATTTAACATGGAAACCCAAATAAGAGAATTTTTTTTCTTTACAGTATCTTGTAGGAACCAACCTACTTTTACAAAGCTTGTAGAAACCAACCCACAGGAGACATCAATCTCCTCTTCTGAGCACCAACTCAGAAATAATGTTTGCAGACACCAACCTACAGGAGACATCAATCCCCTTGACTAAGCACCAACTTAGTTTTCCATGTAGGCACTGTTAGCACTCTGTAAATTTTGTCCGGCTGAGTAGACAAACGACAAAGGTAACTGTTTCAACCAACTTCAGAGCTAGACACTAGCCTTCTCAACTCAGAGAGGGATCTATCGTGTCACTTGATATTTATTTGGAAATCGGTGGCTAGATTTGGTTTGTTTTGGGGTTTTTTAATAAAATAACTGGAAAAATGAAGATGACATTTGGGCTATGGGGTCTGGAATAAAAAAATACATTGTCAAACCTGAGAACTGTTAAGAGGAAAAGGCTAAATCAGGAAGTGACTCTGAGTTTATATCTGAAAATTTTGCATGGCATCAGAAGAAAAGGAAACACATAACTACATCAGAGCATTACATGGATGAATTCTGAATTAGTTAAGAAGAGAGAAACATAGTCTAAATTGCTAAGCCAATAGCATCAAATAATGAATTTTGGGCCTCTAATTCTCCAATTTAGACAGATGGAAGTGTAAATGAAATATAATCTTACAGGAAATACATACTATGAAGGGAAACAAGACTCATATCACCATCAGTTAGAATCTTTTCATAAACAATCCAAAATCCGCTTCTGCATTTATATATTCATTCTAGCTCCAAGAATTTACAAAAGCCTTCTTGCATAGAGGGAATGCTCCTCTTTTCTCCATCCTTTCTATATCCTCGAGATAATCCTTTCTATATCCTTGAGATAATACATATATAGAGAAATTTATCATGGAATTCAAAACGTTCAGACTTCCCATAATTCTAAAATTAGAGATGAGTTACAAAAAAGGAATGATTTATAATAACAATTATTCTATTTTAAAGGGACCGTTAGGAACAAGTTTGTTATATCTGGGCCTCTTTCTTCGACCGCCATCTGTCCAAAATATGTTGGGATGTACTTATTCCCACCTGATAATTCATTTCAGCTTAACGATCTCCTCCTTTAGAGTGACCAACTAGATCGGTTGATTCTCCCCAATGCTTTCAGCCGTTTCGGCTATGGTTTTTGTCTTCTGTCGTCTGCTCCATTTATTTTTCATAGCTCACCTGTTGATTATTAGGTCCCTCATGATGGGATTTATCCTGAATTCTAATTCTGGGTCTGTAGCAGGTTCCGTATGGAATTTAGTTGCTAATATACGCGCAATTTCCCTTTCCTTCTTACTAGCAGATAAACCTACCATGTTACTTGAATGACTTGTTTGAATGGGTATCGATTGATTGGCTTTGTCCATGTATCCAAATTTCATGGACACCAAGACGTTCCTTCAGAAATTAGAGAGTCGATCAAATTGGAGATTAATTTTCTTATGGATGAGATGATACCCCCATACTTGAGAATCAGTAGTTATAGAGTTCCAATCATGAATCACTGACAGAATCACTTGCAGGTACATTGGTTTACCACGCTTGGCCAATCCATTTCAAATGATTATATTTTGAGTTCGTTATCTGACAACATTCACCTGACATCATATGGTCGTGAAGTATCGAACGAATGATGCAGGGTGATTTTGACTAGCCGTCACCTCCCCCACAAGTGGTTGATTTGACCTATTGGAACATGTGACATCGGGGTTTTGCAAAAAATGGTTTTAGGCAGATCGCCTTTCGCCTCGATGTATCTTTGGAGGTGCCACACGTCCAGTTTAAAAACCACAATGGTTTTCCTTGGTACGCCCTCACATAGTTAAGTTTCGTGCTAGTTCATCGCTCGATACGAGCCTCAACCGTTGATCTAGGTTGTTTCAAGATTAACGGTCTGTAAGATCCTTCATTATCTCTTTCACCATATTTATCCATATTACCGCTATGTATGACCCGAACCTCTAAATAACGCCATGTCTCTACACTGATCTAGTCACCTGCTAAATTTAAATTTAGATTTGAAGCAAAATCGTCATGGTGATAACATAGGCTCCCACTGGGGATGCTATCCTCCCTGTGAGGTAGCAAAGAACTGTATACCTGGTGCCTTCTTCATTGGTCCATCCTCAAAACATGTGCGTGTATTCTGCTACGTCTTGGATCTCGAATGTCAAATCTTAAAACCAGACTTTGCAAACTGCTCTCAACTGTATACGAAATACTAAATGTACCACTAAAATCTGACTGTACACACTATTGGGAATTCAAACTAAAAATTTTGCTTGAACAACAAGCTTATTTGCACACTCCTATCTACTCTAATCACTGAAATGAACTATCAATCAAGTGAAATCAAAATGCCAATGCAACCATGCAAGCATTTTATCCACTGTCTGTTTACTTTGCACAAGCTTGCGCCAAATCTTGCTGACTGATTATTCACTCAAAAATTTATCCATAATCCTCAAAATTTTTAAAACATTTGGATTGTTTATTTCCTCTAATAGGATTTCAAACGGATCTTCTAAAATATGCATAAAACAATCATCGTGGTTTACTCCTTCCACTGCATTTTTGTTTTCAGGTGATTCAACTTGTTTACTTCTAAAAAAATGACAGAGTTGTTGAGAAGTCTAGTAGCAGGGATTTCCTGAGTTATAAAGAAACCATGGATGGAGAACATCATCGGGTGTATACAGATTCATATCTGGTACAAACATTGATTTGCAATCTATTGTTATTGGTAGATTCTGTTCGTAAACCTTTCCCATATCACGTGTCTCGGGATCACGAATCATATGGAATAATGATTCCTTTTCAAGAATCAAGATAGAAGAGCAAGATTCCTCCACAAGGTTTTCCTCGTTGTTCGAAGTTTTCATAGGTGAAATTTCATTCATCCATATCTAGGCTGTTCAGAAATAGGATCACTACGTCATTTTCAGGGGAAGAAAGACAAACCTTGAAATACCTTGTCTTGTTGGTAATATTGTTGAACATCTGCATTAGTTCTAGGAGAAAGAAAAAGACCTTCGATAAAAATTTCTTGATCGACTTCTTCTTTAATCTAATGACTAAGCACATATTGAAATTCTAAATTGAAATACCCTTCCCAGTAATGATTGTGCAATACATGTGAGTGTAGTTGGTGTTCTTCCATGACAACCTTTCCATGTAAAACAATGCTACTGTGAATATAGTTAGAACTCCCTATTTTTTCTGAAATTTCATGATTTTCTCTTAACCATTAAAAGGAAGAAAAACATAAGGGGGGAGAGTTTTTATCTGTAAGCCTATTGCTTTCTTCACTTTCAACGCCATGCTTGGACATTCTCTGATTTGAAATGATACAAAAATTTTGTTTTAATAATTCGAATGAGGGAACACACAATGGCAAGGTTCTGTTACCTTATTCAAAACCTTCTTCATTTTTTCCAGTATCATCATAGGTACATTTTTCCATTTCTTTGGGTTTCTGAACATGCTCACTTTCAGCTTTGTCTTCATCTAATGACTGTATTTTTGAATTTACAAGGTCTTCCTCAAAACAAAGAATAAGGTCATCAAGCGTCTGAGAAGAGTGCTCCAATATCTTGCCAATCTGTTTCGTTGGTTTAGTATGACTTTGCATCAACACAAATTCGTTTGCCTCAACAATGATATGAGAATTTTCTTTCAACAATTTGAATGTAGTAAATCAAAAGGGTAGAGAATTTTCTTCAGCTGATTTAATACTTTTCTCCTCACTGTACTGCTGAAAAAGAAAGTCTTCAACATCACGATCATCCCCGTATTTGTCATATGGAGACAAATCAGTATCATATGCAACGTCGTCTAACAAGAACAAACTTGGAACATTGATCTGCTCTTCAACAAACTGATTTGCAACCTCATCCTCTTGACTGTCTACAAAAGAATATATAAGATAATCAACCCCCTGCTTATCATGGGATGACTCAGTGGCTAAAACAACACTTCTTCTTCCAACAAGTGGAATATACTTTTTAGCACAATCATAAGCATTTGAAACTTCAAGAGGACCCATGATATTGTCAATTCTATCAATTTTGTTCTGTTCATATTCACTTTCATGTTCTTGAGCATCCAAACCCTCCTTTTGGATTTGTTTACATGCCTAGATGTTGTGTTGAATATCCTGGGCATCATTAAACATTTGTTGTAAGGACTTAGGTCTTCTTTCCATCAAGAGGAAATACAAATCTGGATGAAGAGTTGTTGTATAATGGAGCATGACAACAACCTCAGTGGGTTGAATCTCTTTAGGCAATTTGTCATAAATATTGAAAAACCTTCTACTGAATATAGAGATAGTTTCGTTTCTCTACCATTCCAAGGCATATAACTCTGCAAGTTGAAGCTCCAAAGATTTTTTCTTGCCCCAAAACTTAAAAAAAACATTCTTCAATTCCTCCCATGAGCCAATTGTATCTGGATGCAAATGTCTAAACCAGTCTTTGGTGTCCCCTTTCAAGGATTGAGAGAAGGTCCTCATACAAACATCATCATGGTCAATCTCAAACAACTATATAAAATTCTCAAACCCTTGGATGTGTTTTTTAGCTGAGATGACACCAGGTTCCCCATCAAACACATGCAGCTATTTGTAGTGCTCAGGAGGAAAATCGTGAAGGACTTGAGGTAATTTTAAGGGTCTATATCTATGCTGAGTCTTGGAGGACGTTGGATCAAGTACATGCGATGAGATATCAGCTTTGGTTTCATGAGGCTCATCAACTTGGTTATGGTCATCACATGGCCCAAATGATTTTTTTTTATCAAAATCAGTGATACAGTGAGGATATGCATGTACAACTTTAAGAGGAGGATATACAATTTCAAGATTCTCATGATCATCATTGGAATTAAGTAGGTAAAGAAAAATTTGTTTGGCATATTCAAGGAAAGAGAAGAGGTTGTTGGTTGTGGAGCCTGATTATCTTCCTGATTCATAAGTCTTTTACTTTCAGTCGTGTTTATACCCCATGAAGTATTTACACCCCAGAAATGTAAACTCTTCCACGTGGTGGAGTGAAGAGGGGGGGTACCCCCTCTGCGGGGTCCGGGGGGGCTATCCCCTCGACTGGGGGCAAGCGGGGCCCCAGTGGGGGTTCAGGGGCGAAGCCCTCGAAGGAAAAATTTCCTTGTAAATGTATATTGTAATTTCATTGTAAATCTGGACTGTTCATTATAAGGTCGTAGATCTAACGATAGAGATTATGTTAGGGTTTTTTTTCCTAGAAGGCAACCCTCTTTTATGAGGGAAATGTATTGCGGCTATGATTGATGGTGAATATTGTATTCTGAGAGAGGAGGCTGTGAGAGAAATAAGAGGAAGTTACAACGGGTTTTGCTGTAGGTTGTATCCCTTCATTTGCTGGATAATAATAAAG